>JAOTRH010259861.1:0-39778 GCA_034768845.1 Heliamphora exappendiculata | reverse complement strand
AAAAAAAATATACATGGATTTTATGTTTTGCTTTTGGTGTCCTAGCTATGGGGGCTGTCCTTAGCATTTATTTTGTGGTGGTTTTTTTGGTTGATGTCTTTGCTCTTTTGGTTTATGGTGTTGCGGTTTGTGGCGGTTGGATGGTCAGTGCCGCCTCTTGGGTTGTTTGATTCTGGTTTTGCTTGTATCTTTAGGCTATTTTCTCAGCTGTTTAGCTCTTTGCTTAACTATTTGTATTTTAGTTTTTTTCCTTCCCCTACGGCTTGTGTAAGGGCGTGGGTGTGTGTGTGTGTGTTTTTTTTCTCGGTTAGTGTGTTTAGGCTCCTGCCATAACTTCAAGAAGGTTGCCTTTCTTTTGGTTCTGTTGGTCAGGTTTTATGGGGCCAGTTTTTTGATTTTTCTGCTGGTTCTCTTTGATGCATTCATGCCTAGGTCTTTATTTCTAGGCGAAACTTCCTCAATGAATAGCGGCTTAGGTTTGTTTGGGGAGCATGGCGGTACAGGTTTTGTTTGGTGAATTTTGTGGTCCTTTATGTATTTGTTTTTGGGATGTTGTATTGGTCTGTCTCTCAAATTCCAGTTGGTGGTTGTTGTTTCTTCATGCGTTGATGGCTTTGATTCCTCCTCCATTACTTCTAGTTATGGGGGCGGCAACAATGGCCTTTCCTTATTTTTTTTTCAATAGCTTCATGTTGGTTGTTTTTTGTTTGCTTTGGTTTAGTCGAAAGCCTCTTTTTATGCTTTTGGTTTTGTTTTTTGGTGTGGTGTTGTAAGGCTTGGGGTATGCCCCTTTTAATTTTGTACTTTTTTTTTCTTTTATGTTACAGTTAATTACCTAAAAAAATATGGTGTTATAGGTTAACAAAAGAAAACAAATCATTATTGAAATTCATATACAACAAAATAAGTCAAAAAAATCATATATTGCCAAAATAGCTTAATTTGACTTAAAAGACTACATCTATTTAATCAATTGCTATGAAAACTATGATAATACATGAGAATACTATATTTATCATAAGCATACTAAAATAATAGGTATCAGTAGAAAAAGACATAAAAAAGATACATCAAATTAACTGTTAGTGTATTTTCTTACACAATAAGGGCACGGGTAGCCCAGCGATTTAAGGTCGTCACTGGGACCAACCGTAAACTCAGAGGTCTTGTGTTCGATTCCCGTTGGAAGCGCCTTGACTTAACCATTACTTGGGGTTTGCGGATAATTGCAGATATCCGAAGGTTTACGCCTTAGAGGTGGCTCCAAAAGGGGCCTTGAGGTGGTTCCTCCATTATGAAAAATAAATAAAATAAATAAGGGCATAAAAACCAAGAAAAGCCCCTTGAATGATGGGGAATTAGATTTTTGTCCCCCAAACTGACCCCTAGCTATATTCATCTTCCTCATATATGATTTTTAGCCCTCGAAAGTTGAACGCACTCAAATCATCTTCAAATTTCATTTATGAAAAAGGAAGAAAAAAGTCTTTCAATGGTACTTTTTGTCTCCTTTGTGTCCCCTAGAACTTGCCCATATAAAGAAAGCCAAACATCCTCTTCTCTACATGATATTTTTGGCCAAGAGAGGGGGAGAGACTAGAAACTCTTTGCTCTTGAGTGTTAAGGTGAGTTTGAGGGAGAAAAAAGAAGAAAAAGGAAGAAATCAAGAAATTTTTTTCTAAAAATAAGTCTTAATCCATCATCCACCCTCCTTTTATCTCTCAAATAAGTAATTAAAACCTCTAAATCTTATGTCTAATATCCTACAAAATATTCCTCAACATACCTCTTTATACACTCTAAAAATTGAGAACCAAAAATAAACTGAAAATGCGTCGTAGTTGGAAATATTAGGCTGTTATGTTTATGGGTGATATGAGATGTTGTTGTGTATTGTTATCTTTAAGTTTGATGACTTCTAAGTGTGCTGGAGTCTTGATATTAATGTCTAAAACACAAGTATACAAAAAAATGGAACAAAAACTTGACATATCATAAGTAGGAGACTTGGACCCGAAGAGACTTAATTTTTGAGAACATAGATGTTTTTGCTCTGAACTTTGGAATGCCATAACTCAATGTAGACAATTGATCTAAGAATGTTATTTATGTTCAAATTTATATTTTTGTGTTTTCTTTCATCCAAAGTTTGTTTCAACTCATTTGAATAAGTAGAATTCGAGATATTGTACTTTTACCAAAGTGTGTTGTTTTTCGACCAGTCAACACTATCGACCTAAAAACCATAGTTTACAATGAGATCCGAACATTGGTCAAAACATGAAAGCTGTAGATAACATGTATATCTATCTATCCACTGAATATGAGTACAAAATATTGAGTTTTGATAGGTCAAAATCCCTTTGAAAGTCTCTGTTGAGTTTCAGCCCTCAAGGAATACTTCTGTCACATATGTTTATATAGCCCAAAACCCTTATTTTTGGTGACCTATTCCAAAAGTGGCCAACATGAACGTTGTAGCTAACATATTGAACTATGCTATACAAAAATCAAACCTTAAAGCCTCGAGATGATACCCCAAAACCATTTCAAACCCTCTGTCTAAAACTGACTCTGCTAATTTTTGCCAGTTGACAAAATCTATTTTCTAAAATAGCTAAAACATCTAATTTGTTCCAAACAACTACCCTTAGCTCTAAACATAAAACTTGTTGGGGACGTGTTTAACTAGAACATACTCAAAAATGAACTCATTTGAACTTGATCGAATGCCCCAAAGCCGAGACCAACAGAAGTATATTTTTGGTAAAAGTTTAAGAAAAGTGTTGAACTGTTTTTGTTTAAGTTGTTTTGTTCACCATTTTGCCTTAGGTTTTGGCCTTAGTATTAAACATGAGAGTTGTAGAAAATATTTTTATCTAAATGGTGTTTAAAAATCATAACTTGGTTCCAAGCCTAGATGCCCCAAAATCTTGTTGCCTTTTTTAATTTAATACTCAATTTTGGCCTTAAAAGTTGCTGTGTATGTTTGAGTACCATTTCCTATGAAACTCGAGCTTTATATGATGATTGAGTTGAATTAGTTGATTAGTGTTTCTAAGTGAATGTATAATGATTTAGAACCTATGCTATTATGTTGAATCATATATCTTGAGAATTGTAGCTTGTGCTTCACATACTTATACTTCATACTTTGCGCGTTATACTATGAATCTCGCCATGTTAGTTGATGCCATGCAATAGATGTTGCATTTGAGATCTATACCATACATCATTGACATTGTCACTTTCATCCTAGCATATTGGAGCCCATCTGTACAAACCATTGTTGGGATGGGCTGTATTGAGATTGTCGTTCTTGATTATAAGTTTAGGGCATCCCTGGTTGCCATTTTTTAAAAATATTTTGGGATGAATTCCACTTGTACACCCTGGGCGTGTCCCCGGTGTTACAAAATTGGTTTATACACCCTGAGTGTGTCCCTGGTGTTTGAAATGGTTTATGGATTTTGTTGGGCACTATGAGTTTGTCGCTAGCATTTTGATTTTGATAACTTGGACTTTTGGATTGACACCGACGAAGGCATCACAAGTCTTAAGATGGGACAAACCACTTGATATATGTTTGATATGGCATGTCTGATATGACTGATTGATTGATTATTAAATTTGTTCGCCTAGAAGATGGAATGATTATTGAATTTTGTTGGCCTAAAGTATGGCACGGACCCCGACGCCATTGTCATTGAGTAAAACAGCAGTGGCATGAAACTCGACGAATCATTTACTATTCGCAACGAGGCGCGATGATGGCTTTCGTGACCAAATACCCGTAAACGTCTACTATGGTGATTTTCGGTGTGGAATCCTTGTTATAAACTAGGTACATGTTGGGTTGGGCATCTACATTATATAGATAGCATCTCATATACGCATGTTTGTTGACTTATCTACTATCCTGTCATAACTTGTCTGTCTCCTTGACTATAAACTGTACTAGGTGTTATATGATGTGTTATGGTGAATCTTGTGACGTTAGATTAGTTAGAAGGTTAGAGTGTTTTACTTCTGGGTCTTGGCTCATGGCATTCATGCCATAGGTGAGAAGGAGTTCTTGGAAGAAATTATCCCCGAGGGAGAAGAAGAGTTTGAAGAACAAGGTGAGTTTCAAGAGCATGTGGATCCTACTGATGCATTTTGAGGAGTCGAGACCTATGCTTTTGTTCTTATATTCAGTTTTCCTATACTTAGTGTTTTTTTAAATTTCTTAGTGAAACTGTAATAGTTATGTACTTTTGAACAGTTCAGAACTCCTTTATGATATAATAACTAACGTATGCAAATATGAATGTATAGATAGTATATACTTATATTTATATTTATGTATGTTCCGACGTGCCCGAAGGATAGGGCGTCACAAATATGACCCTTTCAGTTCATTAGAAGTGGAGGCACTTTCAGCATGTGAACCCTACTTAGAGGGTAAGATGACCAATAGGCTCTTTTCGCCCAAAGGCTATGAGTTGACGCTACTGTGTGGGTGAGAAAAATACATAAATAAAGTCGACACTAATGAAGCACTAAGTCGGCTCGTTTGCCCTAGAACCAAGGCATGGGTTGGCATGAAAGGAATTTGTGTCGACACTTGCGACGAATTTCAAAAAATGCGTTGGTTCGAACGATAACATTTTTAGAGCATTAATTGCCTCCACCAACCTACCAACCCACCAACAGACATTTACTTCAGTGGGCTATTTAAAGAGTTAATTTTTAAAGTTTCAAATCTTTGGACACTATTCTATTGATTGCATTGAAAGCTCAAACTCTTCATTGAAGCATTTAATGTTATATTTACTCCGCCAACCAAATACTATTACTCCCTTGCTTATTTATTTATAATTATAAGGAGTGACTGTTTGTGAATCTTTGATTTAATTCTCATTTATTGTGAAAGAGAGTGAGTTACCTTTGTGATCCTTTAAGAGAGTGTGAGAACTTCTTAAAGAAGAGCTGAAGAGAATTTAAAAAAATATGGGATTATTTATAGAAACCTCTTCAAGCTGTTAAAGAGGATCAATGACAACCAGTATTGAACCAATTCAACTAGAATACCAGTCCACCAATATACCACCTTATTCAATGGAACAAACTATAATTATTGGAAAGCTAAGATGAGGATTTACATCCAGGCTATTGACTATGACATTTGGAGGGTTATCATAAATGGACCTAAAAGGCTTGCCAAAGTGGTAGAAGAGGCAACTGTCCTTAAGCCTGGAAATGAATGAACTGAGGCTGATGTAAGAGAGATACAAAAAAATGCTAAGACCATGAACCTATTGTATTGCTCTCTTGATTCTAATGAGTTCAATAGGATCTCTACCTGTGACAATGCGAAAGAGATATGGGACAGACTTGAGGTTACCTATGAGGGAACCAACTAAGTCAAAGAATTTTTTTTTGGTAATTAAATGTAACATAAAAAGAAAAAAAAATACATGTTTACAAGGTGCATACCCCAGGCCTTACAATCTAAAACCCATACATAAAACACCTAAATAATAAAAAATAACAAGACCCAAACAACTGGTTGGAACATGAGCACCAACAAAATATACCAAGATATGGATGCCTAAACCATAACACCAAATGAGTAATGGGCTAGAAAACCATACAACTAGGAACCAGATTTAGAGGCCTATACAAAAGAACCAATAAATAGCAACAATGATCCCATGGCCAAAAACAAGATAGCCCACACAGCAAAGAAGACCATGCAAAATCCAACCCTGCACAAACCACAGCATCCCACAACCACCATATAGATCTTGCATTCAAACTCAAAAAGAACCAAAACCATCTAAAAAAGAAACAAGGCCCAGTGCCCCTTCAAATCGGAGCAACATACCCCTCCAAAACTGAGACAGGTGACAGTCCTGAAACCAAAACCCACCTACTCACACACCCAATAACCCTTACAGAGAAACCAACCGGATTACAACAGCCTAAATTAAACAAACGGCACAAGAGCTGAGCAAACACACCCAAAAGGGAAAGCAGGAGCCAAAAACTCACACACCCACAGCCCCTACACAAGCCGTAGGGGAAGGCTATAAATAAGAACAGAACCAAAGAAGAACAACCAGCAAAAGACTAAATCCAGCAGCAACAACCCACTAAGGCAAAGGGAAAAAAGAAAAAAGAAAAAAAAAACTATCCCACAAAACAAACTAAACCGAAATAGCAAAGGCCACCAACTGGAAGCAGCAAGCTGCCATCAACGAGCAGGAGAGAACCATATAACAGATGCTATGGATAGCCCCCATAGCTAGGAGAACAAAGCAAAACAAAAGCATGCTTGTTTATAATTATGAATTGTTTAAGATGAAGCATTGATACAATTAATTACCCAAAAAAATTAAGATGAAGCATGACGAAACTATTTTTGAAATGTTTACTAGATTCACTGACATTATAAATGGACTAAAATATCTTGGTAAGGTGTATACTAATGCAGAAATGGTGAGAAAGATTCTAAGGTGTATACCAAAGAATTGGGAAGCCAAGGTGAAAGCTATTTAAGAGGCTAAAGACCTCACCGCTCTTAGCATGGAGGAGATTCTTAGGTGACTCATGACTCATAAAATGAACATCAAGATAAATGATGAAGATGACAATAAAAAGAAGAAAGTGATTGCCTTCAAATCTTTCATCCTTGGGAATGAATCTGATAAAGATTCTTCCAGTGATGAAAATGAAGACCTTGCACTCATCACAAAAACGTTCAAGAGGTTTCTTAGAAATAAAAAACAAGGAGGAAGAAAGTTCTTCGAGAAAGATAGCCAAAAAGGTGAGCCCAACAAGTTTAAAGCAGAAACATTGAAACGACACAGTTCAGACCCTAGTATTAGCAACGGTTAGCCCTTAAGATCTTAGGTTGCTAAAAGGTTAAAAATCCTAACTCAACCTAAGACCCTAATTCAATCCAAAAACCCTAAAAAGGTCCAAAACTCAAGAGATAAAATCCTAACACCCGAAAAACCTCTCAACATTCTAAAATAAGTAATTATCATGAAATATTAGATTAAAAATTAAAAATTCTCATAAAAAGGGCAAAATGACCAAAATGCCCTTGATACACCAAAAAGTTTTTAAAATTTAAAATTTGACACATGGACACCCTAAATTAAATAATTAAAAAACAAATAAGTAGCAAAAAAAAATGTGGTGCTGCTCCTTGTGTAGTATTGATGCTTCTTGGATTCTTACAAGCCGATCGGTTATCCCAAGCAGGCGGTTACATTGCCTGTTGAGAGATTTGCTCCTATATTTTCTTTGGAGGGCAGAGTGATACACTTTGTGTGGAGGGTGTAAGGTTTGTTGTTCGGGTGCGTGTGTTGTTTTCTATGTGGTTCTTATGTTTTCTCTATTACTCAGGTCTCTGGTTTTTGGATACCCTAAGAGGAAAAAGGTTCGTTGGTGAGGGAATGCGGCGTCATGGACTTTGTGGGCAGCAATTGCTCCTGGCTAGCTGTAATATGGCCTTTTGGTGGTTATCTTTTTTTTTTTGCTTTTCACTGCTACTTCTTCATCTTGTGTTACTAGGTTCGGCTAGCTAGTGGCTGGTTTGTTTCATGTTTTACCTAACTATGAGGGTTGTTCATAGTTTTCGGTTCCCATAATTTTGTCCTATGCATGTAAAAGTTTTGTATATAGCTTTCGCCTTACAACTTGTGTAAGGGACTGGGTGTGTGTGCTGGTTACTTGCTTGTGCCGCTTTCCTTTATTGGGGTTGTTTCCAAAATTCGTAATCTTCTGTTTCCTCTCTGTTTGTGGCTGAAGAGGAATCTTATTCTCAAGTGGCCTATTTGGATCGGTCATGGCTTTCAACAGGTTAGCGCATTTAGTTTATGTTGTTGCAAGGAGATTGGTAGCTGGATCTGTTGCTATGGCTTTTTAGGCGATTTGTACAGTGTTTGGACTGTTGGCTTTGTTTTATGCTTGCCTTATGGTTTAATTGTATAGGCATTTCAATTGTCTTACAGGTGGTTGGCTAGCTTTTGTATATGAATGGCGTTGTTTCCTCCCTCATTATTGCTCACAATTATGGGATGGCAACATTGGCCTTCTCTTATTAGTCTCTTGGTTAGTTATCACCTGTGGGTTACTTCTTGTTCTTGTTTGGTTATGGCTTACCTGAAAGCCTTTTTTAATGCTTTTGGTTTTGTCTCCTGGTGGTGCTTGTAAGGCCTGGGATTTGCCCCTTGTATTTTTGTACCTTGTTTTCTTTTATGATACAGATTAATTACCAAAAAAAATAATGAGGTGGCTAGCTCCAGTGCCAAGGAGTTGCCTTTGTCCCGCATACCCCAAGGTTCAAACCCTGGGGTCCCCTTCCCCCCTTCCCCACTTAATTACTCAAAAAAAAATGTAGCAAAAGGCAAAATAACACCAAAAATGACAAAACTACCCTTAATGGCTGGTTTTGCATAGGAGATTGTGCTATAAAGTCATTTTTTATATTTTAAGCTTAAAATAAAAAAAGATGTGCCAATAAAACATTATTATGATATAAGATTATTCAAACAACTAATATATATAATAATATAATACTATAAGCTAACAAAACCAACAAAAACTTTATTAAAGTTCCTACACACTTAAATAAGTCAAAAAATCACATCTTGTCAAGTTAGCTTAAAGTGACTTAATTGCTTACACCTAATTAAACAATTGTTATAAAAGTTATAATAATTCATGAGAAGCGTAAAATAATCATAAACTTACTCATATAATATGTTTTGAGTAACACAATTAAGTTATTCAGTTTCTATTCATGAAGAAGACGAAGTGAAGGTCTACTTCGGACAACCGACGTACGCAAGCATGTTGCAAGCATCGTTGGTTTGGGCTGGTTTGTTTAAGGTTTTGCTTGTGTTAAAGCTTTCGCTTCAGTGAATTTTTGGCAGAAGCTTATTCCCCAATCTCTTCCTCTGAGGTATTTTGTTCAGTGTTGAAGAACACCGTTGAAGATGACGAAGGTCCCACACCTGCGCAGCATGCGCGTGATTTAGAGCCCTGCGGGTTTTCTGAAGTTGTCGGTGAATAGTGAAGGCATAGTGGTTCTTTTCGTGGTATTCAAGGTAGTATTCACTTGGGTTAAACACTGGTTTGTGATCAGTAGTGGGTGGGTCACAAACTGTGGACGGGTTTCTTTACTTGTGGGTCCCGCCGTTGGATTACAGCTTGGAAGACCATGTTTGTGGGACCCAATATGCGGTTTCAGGAATGCTAGTTGGTCATTTGCTTAAAGACTATGATGGTTTTCCATTGAGTGGATCACAGGTGGTTTCCATTCTTTGATGGCAGTGCATGCAAGTGCAACTTAGTGGGCCTAGTGGGTCCCACAACGTTGGCTATGGTTAAAGGGTGATGTGCCGTCTAGCGGGTCTATCCAGTAGGTCTGTTGGTTTGCAGGTTGCTACGGGTATTACGACAAAGTGGGCCCACAACTTATTTGCTTTAAATTATGGGAGATCTAAGTGGTTTCTCAAAACAGGTTGGGGCTCACTAAGGATGTATGGTGTACGCCAGGTGGGTTCTATGGAGACCCAATACCTTGGGCTGGTATGGTTTGAAAACTGCAGGTGAAGACACAAGTGTTGGCTGTATAAACTGTGGGTGGTGTTTTGGCCTGGGTAATTCTGTATATCGCTGGTATGGCCTGGTGGTTGTACAGATGGGTACATTTGAATTAAAGTCTCTTTGGACGGCTCCTTGGTACCTTCTATTGAAAGTTTTTTTGGGTTCTTTATTTCTCGAGCTTTCTTATATCCTACGTTTGCCCCTTGCAGCCGGGGTGTGTGCTGCCTTAATTGAGGAGCTAAGGTTGATTTGGGTTAGATGAGGATCTGTCTATACTTCTAGCTGGATACCTATGATGGGACCTTGGTGGTTCTTTGAGTGGGGTCTAGCTAATGGCCTGCTTTGTCTGGATCCGATGGTTGAGTTTCTTTTGGGATGGCCTCGGTTTCTCTCAGCCAGATTCTATGAGGATGTTCTGCCTATTACTTATTGCTAACTTGTAGTGGTCTCCCACCACTTATGTTTGGCGACTCTGTGTGCAGGGTAGGTTGGTAATTTGTGTTGGCTGGTTTTGAGCTGGAGTTTTTTGGGGCTGATCTGTCGTTGCTTCTTTTGGCTGGCTAGGGGCCAATCTTCCCCTGGTACTTTACTCATAGACCTCTGATGGTTCCCTTTCGACTGTTCTTTGGACTTGTGGTTTGATCCTTGGAGGCTCTTTTGTCAGAACCTTTATTTAGCTATGGAGGTTTCCTTTTCTTCGCTTGCTCAGGCTACGTCAGTTTACCTAATTGGTTAGAGGACAAGCTCCTTTGACCTCTTGGGCATGGAGGTTTGGTTATTCTCTCAGCTTTATAGAGGTCTTTGGCAAATCTTCTTAGGTGAGTAGGTCATTTCTTGGCTGAGGTTTTGAGCTTTTCGAGGAGGCGAGTTTCAGTAAGATTTTGTATTTTGTGTTGGGTGATCAGTTCTTCTTGCTAGATTGTTGTATATGTTGGTATTTCCTATCCATGCGGGTTGTGCGTGGAATATGATTTTTTTGTTAGGTCCCCCCGTCAGTTCGGCGGGGGGTTGAGTTTTTCTGTGTTGTAGGAGGTTTTTCTACTAGTTAATCATGTAATTAGTTAGGGTATGCCCCTTAGAAATTTATATATTTATTTTTTTATGTTACAATTAATTACCAAAAAAAAAATTTAATTATCCCAAAAAAATACTAAAAAGATAATTATCCAAAAAAACAAAAATACTAAAAAGATACACCAAAATAATTTTTCAAGTCTTTTCTTGCCCAACAATACACCAAAACCCTATTTAATCAATAAAGTAACGAAAAAAGCAATTGTTGGGCCTCCCAAACAGCCCCCACCGAATTCCCCTACCCAAGATCTAAAAAATGCTTTCTCAAATATCTCCCCACCTCCCATGCAACCAATGAAATTTTTTTTTTAAAATTAAAGCTTATAATGCATCATTACTTCCACTACCAAGTGTGGCTATAAAAAGAGATCTTCTACACCATTCTCCACTCCATAATTTCAGAACTTAGAGAGAGAAACTCTGATGGGAATCAAGGTGGTCTTAGAGATGGAGGACAGAGTCTTAGAGATCCGTTGTAAGTCCTAAAAGAGCCAATCACAAGATCAAGAGTAAAGAAGATCAAGGACGCAATGCAAGGATTAGTGCAATCTGTCTAGACCGAGCATGCCAATTTATTATACAAGTATCTACCGTTTAAGATGGGATCACAAGAGGAAGAACCTGTTCCACTTCATGTGATACAAGCTATGGAGAGAAGCACAACCTAATATTTTGAATTTTAATATTCATGCTTATGGGCTTGTTGGATTATTTAATTTGTTGGGTTTTACTTTTAATTATTATAAGAAGAATATGGGTTTGAACTCAAGTAATTTTGGCCAACCCATGATTAGGTTTACTTAGGTTTAGTTTTGGCTAGCACATGCTGTCCCACATTGCTTAGAAATAAAAAATTTCTTCCAACCTTCTCCTATATAAAAGAGCCTCCATGTATTATTTTGACATGAATAAAGTGAAGCACAATTTTTTTTAAGATAAAGTTTCTCTTGTAGTTCTTGAGTGAACTAAAGGACTTATCAAGGTTTTTTCCTTGTGGCGTCCTAACTATAATTTTGGTTCTTGAAACAAGAGTTCAACGGGTCAAGAATTGTTCCTTGATTGGTCTCTTCATTGTAGCGTCTTAGTTACAATCTTGGTTCTTGAAATAAGAGTTCAACGGGTCAAGATTTGTTCATTGACTTGATTTTGATGCTCTTGAATTTATTTCAATTTATTCGTTGGTTCAAGATGATTCAAATCCTTGCAGGTTCACATCAATTTCCAAAAATTTTGTGAGCATTCTTCAAGTGTTGGGAGAAAAAGAAAAAGAATGAAGGAAAAGAAGATGAGGAATCCAAGAAGGAGCAAGGAGAATACCTAAAGCTAAGTCCTAGCTCTACATCCACCATCACCCACTCATTCTAAGGTAAATAAACACTTCAAAACTCCCTGATTAGAATCACCGTGAACTCCTTCAACCCATCTCTAGAAATGGAACCAAGAACAAGAATCGAAACTGGGAGGAAAAAGGCATTGTGGTATGACCCATGGATTGTTTAATGATTCTTATAACTTATAGTGTAACACCCCAGTTCGAATCCTAGTAATAACCATCTAGATTATAACAACCCAGCTCAAGCCATAATATTAGCAATGGATAGATAATGAAAACTTAGGTCATTACATGAATAAAAGAAACCCTAATTAACCCGAAAACCTTAATTCGACCCGAAAATTTTAAAAAGGCCAAATACTTAAAGGCAGCGCCCTAATACTTAGAAAAGTCTCGAATTAGCTTAAATTAAGTAAATAACATGAAATATTAAATTAAAATTAAAAAATTTCTATAATTAAGGTAAAATGATAATTGTGCCCATAATACAGTAAAAAGTCCTAAAAATTTAAAATTTGACACATGGACATCTAAAATCAGATATTTATATACAATTAATTAATAAAATACAAAATACCAACAAAACTGACCAAATTACCTTTGCATGGCCGGCCACCTAGGAGAATATGCCCAAAAAATTACTTTTTTGCCTTTTTAAGCTTAAAAATGAGAAAAGATGTATTAATTAAATATTATTTTGACCTAATACTTTTTATACAAGTAATATATATAGTAATATAATAATGTTGATAAAAAAGTAAATAAATAATTATTTAAAATCTCTACACAATAAATATGTCAAAAAGTCAATTCTAGTCAAACTAACTTAATTTAGCTTAAAAGCCTACACTTATTGAATTAATTGCTAACAAAATTATAATAAATTATGAAAAGACTAAATTAATTATAAATACATTAATATAATAGATTTTAGTAGGTTTAGACACAAAAAAGATAAATAAAATTAATATTTTATGCATATTCTTCCACAAAATGGTACCAAAACTTAATTTAAAACCCAAAC
This sequence comes from Heliamphora exappendiculata, assembly GCA_034768845.1. NCBI lineage: Eukaryota > Viridiplantae > Streptophyta > Magnoliopsida > Ericales > Sarraceniaceae > Heliamphora > Heliamphora exappendiculata. The sequence goes on along the minus strand of JAOTRH010259861.1, from coordinate 26,741 downwards.
TAAATGCAAAAATCAGATTTTTAGTCACCCAAATAGGCCTGGCCAAAATTTACCTACCCCAAGTCTGAAAATATATCTCTCAAGTCACTCCTACCTCCCATGCAACCAATAAAATTGAAGAAAATTACAATTATTATCTTCCATTATAATTTTTTTTTATAAAAACAAGGCATAACCTCCATTCTCTTCATACACATTCGGCTGAGAGAGAGAGTGAGAGAGGGAGAGCAACCACAAAAATATTCTAAGTGTTCTAAGAGAGAAGAAGGAAGAAAGAAGGAAGAGAGAGCTAGGAGGAATTAAGAAGAAAGCACTAAAGCCAATGCCTATTCTTTTTCAATCTTTGTAGCATCAAAAGAGGTAAGTAAACTCTCTATAACCTTCATATATTCTCCCATAATATAACCTTTAATCCATCTCTATAATCAAACATAAGAAAATAAAACAAAGAACAACTCAAAAAGACGTTGTAGATGTACTTTTTTTTCGATAAATATGTAGAAGTAGTTCATGGGCTGTTTATGTGTGGAAAAGTTTTGTATGTGCTTGCATGTGTATATTCTTGAGTTTTGATGGCTTAAACATGTTTTGGAGTTTTTGTTTATGTGAGCTTATAACATACATGCAAAGAAAACATAGTAAAAATGGACACCGTATTAGCTAAGTTATTAAAATCTGAAGTTACCTAATTTTCTGGGCTTATTAACATTTTTCACCAACTTTAAAACATCATAAATAAATGTAAAACAATGATCTTAAAGTGATTTTTATGTCCAGACCTAGATTTGTGATCTCTCTTTCATACAAAATTGGTTTGAAGTGATTTCGTTGGGTAGAACTCCAGATATCTCATTTTTTTTAAAGAGTGTCAGATCTTGACCACACTGAGTTGAAGACCTAAAACCGCTAAGTTAGAGTGAGAACCGAGCTTGGTTCCAAACATAAAACTTATAGAGGCCATATTTATATTTCCATTCACCAAGAATGAGCCAAAAATATAAAGTTTTGATAAGTCGAAACACTCCCCAAAGTCACTGTTAAGGTTTAGCGACTGACATATCTCTCCGTCATACATTTTTGTGAGACCTAAAACATACATTTTTAGAAGCCAAATCCAAAAGTGGTGAACATAAACATTGTAGCTAACATATTAAACTAAAGATAAAGGAAAAATCAGCCCAAAATACCCTTGGGTGATATCCCAAAAATTTTGAGCATTCTCTGTTAAAGGTACACTCTATAGACCCTTTTTAGGCTAACTGAACCCTTTTCATAAATTAGCCAAAATCTCAAAAAAGTTTCAAACAACATGCCCTAGCACAAAACATGCAACTTGTAGGGGATATCTTAAACTAAAATCTCACCAAACATTAGAGCCATATGCCTTGAATTGATGCCCCAAAATCACGGCCAACATAGGCCTAAATTCTGTACTTTTCTTTGTTAAGTGTTGAATGATTTCCCTAAATTAAGTCAAATGACCTTTTTTCCCTAGGATTTAACCTTAGTGATGAACATTAAAGTTGTAAAAAATATTTTTATCTAATTGGTGTTCAAAATTTAGAAATTTAATCTATGTCTAAGTACTTCAAAATACTGTCGTAACTTTAAAACTAGCAATCGAACAATTACCTAAAATTAGCTAAGTGTACTAATGGTGTGTTATTTATGGGACTTGAGTATGTGAACCTTATATGAACTTTGTGAGTAATTAGTATATGAAAATGATGCTTTTGATGAAATAAACTCATGCTGATGGTTTGATTCTATGTTGTGTAAATTATGATTATGCTTCGCATGCTTGTACTTGATGCCTTAGCAAGTTGTACCATGTGCCATATCATATTTATATGTCATGCTATGATTAATTGCACACAAGAAGCATATTGCACATCATGAACATTCTTACATGTCATATTGGGTTATCAGTCTCTTTCGTATCCTTTAATTGGGTTGAGTGACATGAAAATCATTTATTCGGTGGTTATGAATCTAGGACGTCCCTGGTTGCCATATTTGAAATTGATTTGGAGATTTTTAGTATAAAAGGGGATTTAAGCACCATGGGTTCGTCACTAGATTTAATTAGACTTTGGTTTGACACTTAACGAGCATCCTAAGAACTTAATGTAGGGCGGTTGGCTCGTATAAGGGTAGCCAATAAAAACTGGGTGGCCCACCCCCACGCCGTTGCCATTGAGTAAAATGGCTGAGGCATGAAGTCAAGGCTAGCATTTACCTTTCGCAACGAGGCTAGAATAAGTTAAGTAATCAATATACCATCATGTCTACTTTGTAATTTTTGGCGTGAAATTTATGATACTGTTATGGAAGTACCTTGGATTGGGCAACTACATTACATTCATTTGCATCACGCACTCGCACACTTGTTCTTATATATGCTTGCTTTGTTGAAAGTGATAAATGATCTATCTCTTGCCCTTAAAATTTGTATTAGGTATTATACGATATGTATTGTAAGATCTTTTGTTGTGAATTTGTTAGACGGTATAGGGAATTTACTTCTGGGCTATGACTCATGGAATTCGTGCCCCAGGTGAAGAAGAAAGATCGTTTGAGGAAGGCGTGTTCTAGACGAAGAAGACTTCAAAGAAAGGGGAGAGTGGTAGGAGCCGGTTAACCCCAACAGCACAGCTTGAAGACGTAGAATCTTATCCTTTTGATCTTTTGTTCAGTTTTCCACGAACATGACACTAAAGGAGTTTGAAGTATGAGTTACAGTTGCCACTTGCTCCCTGTCACTCATCTCTACTGAATTTGTGAAATGCACAGAAGCTGCATTATTTCTGAGCATCTCACAGTCACCCGCATCTGTGGGTTTTGCTAACTTCACTCCAACATCAACAACTGTAGGAACATCGACCACCTTGGTAGTGGCTCCTATCCGCGTAACTTTTCCAATTCCCACAACAATATCATCTTTACCTTTACCTACTTTAGTCTAATCAACTTGATCCTTGGTAGTCTCTACACTAACCTTTCGCACAGAAAAGTGGCATATACTAGCATCATGCCCAAAAATCATGATGTAGATCTCATGATTTAGCGGTTGGGACGCATCAATTTCAATACAAACTCTAGCATAGGAAATACGTTGTTTCAAGTCTGTAGCACGATCCAAAAATAGAGGCACACCTAGAACACTAGTAATTTTGCTTAAACACTGCGCATTCCAAAATTCTAACGGCAAGTCATGGAGCTTGACCCACACAGGAATCGTAGGCATTGCCTCCTGGGTTAAGGGAAACCGTTTCCTCTATTTTTTAAGGATGAGGAGTTTCCCCAAAAAGTACCATGGCCCTTTATCAAGCACGCTTTCCATAGCTTCCATATTGATGAACTTAAAAAAATAAAAACCCTTGTTGTTACCATATACTTCTGTCAAGCCGTCCTGGTTTCATAAAGTTCTTGCCGTTACCCTAACCAACGCAAATGGCATGGTTGCTTCCAAGAAATAACCCACTAGGCATGGCTCCTATTCCTGGGAATCAACCAGGTCCCCTCCAATATCCACAATAGCTCCATTCTCAGGATCCACTAGTGCGAAAAACTCAAAATTTGTTTCGGAGGAACTTCGGGTAGTTAACAGAGAAGCCCAAGTTCTACTTGGCATTCTATCAAACACATAGTGTGCACCCGGGGTTGCACCCCAATTTACCTGCAGATGAGGCTCCAGGGGTCTTCCTCCTAGGATATGACGCATACGGCCACGGGAGTTACCCTGAATCCCCGGGTAAGCAACTCTCTCAGCAAAACACCCTAAGATCTATGAGTAATGTTCTCAATAAAACATTCAGACCTAACCACCTTACTCCTAGCTTCTTTAGCCCCATCAACACTAAGCATTGCTGAACAAGGAATCGTACCTGAAGGGGAGGGATCTGTGAGCTGTTTTCTATAGAGATTCTCCAGGTGAGCTTCAATAGCCACGATTTGGTCCATGCCGAGAGGGCTAAGCCCTTGCTGTGCTCGATTCAGAGCCCCAGCCGTGACCCTTTCTAACCCATGAAATTTCTTTATTGGAGTCTCACTAACCAGATTTGGGACACCATTACGCAGAGCAGTTGTCGTGCCATCCAAACTCACTAAATCGGCATGAGGTGAAACCCTAAACGAAGCGAAACTTGCCACAGATTCATGCGTGCCAGTATAAGACACTATTTTCATCTTAACAGGGGATATCAACGCCGTGATATATCGCACACAGTAGCGCACCTATATCGCACCTACATCGCTGCTATTAATCTTAGAAGTTGACCTTTCCAAGTTCTGGAGAAGATCAATTACAATGCTTATAAAATCGATCTTCTAGGTGAGTATAATGTTTCTGCTACTTTCAATGTTTCTGACCTTTTTCCTTTTGATGTAGGTGACGATTCGGGGTCGAATCCTTTTGAGGAGAGGGGGAATGCTAGGAATAAATGTGGTCTTACAGATCCATTACAAGTCCCAGAAGGGCCAATCACAAGATCAATAGCAAAGAAAATCAAGGACGCAATGCAAGGATTGGTGCAATCTATCTGAACCAAGCATGTCAATTTATTAGACAAGAATCCACCGTTTAAGATGGGATCACAAGAAGAAGAACATGTTCCACTTCATGTGATACAAGCTATGGAGAGAAGCACAACCTAATGTTTTGAATTTTAATATTCATGCTTATGGGGTTGTTGGACTATTTAATTTGTTGGGTTTTGCTTTTAATTATTATAAGAAGAATAAGAGTTTGGTCCTAAGTAATTTCAACCAGTCCATGATTGGGTTTAGTTAGGTTTAATTTTGGCTAGCACATGTTTTTTTTGGGGTAGTTAAATGTAATATAAAGGAAAGAAAAGATACAAAATACAAGGGGCATGCCCCAGGCCTTACTAGCACCACCAAGAACAAAACCAAAAGCATAAAAAAGAGGCTTTCGGCTAAGTCACAACCAGACAACAAACCAACTAAAAACAGTGTAAGGAGACAATAATTGCTGCCCCCATTATTTAGAAGGATAATGGGAAAGAAAATATGGCTAGCACATGTTATCCCATATTGCTTAGAAATAAGGAATTTCTTCCAATCTTCTCCTACATAAAGGAGCCTCCATGTATTATTTTGACATTAAAAAAGTAAAGTACAATTTTTTTTGAGAGAAAGTTTCTCCTGTAATTCTTTTTTTTGGGTAATTAATTGTAACTTAAAAAAGAAAAAATATAAATTTTCAAGGGATATGCCCCAGGTAATTACATGAGTAACCAGTAAGAAAACCTTATATAACACAGAGAACCCAACCCCGTGCCGAACCGACAGGGGGGACCTAACAAAAAAACTTAAATTCCATGCACAACCTGCATGGATAGGAAATACCAATATAGACGACAATCTAGCAAAAAGGACTGGTCATCCAACACAACATAACAAAATCCTGGTGAAGCTCGGCTCCTTGAATAGCTCTAAACCTCAGCCAGGAAATGACCTACTCACCTAAGAAGATTTACCAAAGAACCTCTATAAAGCTGAGAGAATAACCAAACCTCCATGCTCAGGAGATCAAAGGGGCTTGTCCTCTAATCAATCAGGTAAACTGACGTAACCTGAGTAAGCGAAGAAAAGAAACCTCCATAGCTAAATAAAGGCTCTGACAAAAGAGCCTCCAGGGATGAATCCACAGATCCAAAGAATAGCCGAAAGGGAACCATCAGAGGTCTATGAGTAAGGTAGCAGGGGTAGATGGGCTCTTAGCCAGCTAAAAGAAGCAACGGCAGATCAGCCCTAGAAAACTCCAGCTCAAAATTGGCCAATACAAATTATCAACCTACCCTACGCACAGGGTCGCCAAACATAAGCGGTGGGAGACCCCTACAAGTCAGCAATGAGTAATGGGCAGAACATCCTCAGAGAATCTGGCTGAGAGAAACCTAGGCCGTCCAAAAGAAAACTCAACCATCGGATGCAGACGAAGCAAACCATCAGCTAGACCCCACTCAAAGAACCACCAAGGCCCCACCATAGGTACCCAGCTAAAAGTATAGATAGATCCTCATCTAACCTAAAGAAACCTCAGCACCTCAATTAAGGCAACGCGCACCCTGACTACAAGGGGGAAAGATAGGATATAAGAAAGCTCGAGAAAGAAAGAACCCAAAAGAACTTCCAACGAGAGGTACCAAGGAGCCGTCCAAAGAGACCCTGCGTGTTGGCAGTAAGGCCTTCCTCCCTATCAGACAAATTAATTGCGGTATCGCTACTACAAACCTCCTTTAGGGATAATTCTAGATAATTGTTAGTGTGGATCACTTCTCCATCTGAAAAGTCTATTACGAAGCGATTGATTTGGGATTAAGTGATGGTTAACACTTAGCTGTATATAATAGTATCCTCTCCATCTGAGTTACTGCTATTATTTACTGGACCAAAGCTATGTCATCTATTTAATTTTACTTGGCATGGTCAGTTACCTAGATAGTAAAATTAAAAGGAATTAGCCTATCTAGTCTTATGATGGATAGTAGACGTCCACCCATCGTGGTATGCTATTCACAGGTTACCAGGCTGCTAACGAATTAATTTTAAAATAGTAGAGGCAACTAAATTAAAATAAATTTAAAATTTTGCTTATCATAATTAACGGTACTTTAATTATGTGATCCTCGCGATTAAAATGGCTTTCAACCCACTAGCTTCCATTCTCAAAGAAAACAAACTTACGGAACCAAATTTTGTTGACTGAAAATTTAACTTGGATATAGTTTTAACTACAAATAGTATTCCTTCAATACCAGGAATGTGTTTGTTTCTGAAAAAAGGTTCTTCCTTTGAACTCAAAGACATGAAGAAGAAAAAAGGTTCAGAAACAAGTAGACACAATTTTCAGGGTAGTTAGTGGGTGCTAGTGTGAAAAAATCAAAAGGCAGATATTTTCATTACAACCAGATCCGGCACTAAAAAAAGTTATGTTCAGTATTTCTTAAAAGGCATAACAAACAGGGTAATTTCTTTTCACTAGTTGTGGAAATATGTTTAGCGGTGTTATCTGTTAGTACCTGGTGTGTAGATATGGGAGCCACTAATTATGTCTGCAATTCATTGCAGGGGTTTCAAAAAACTCGACAACTTAGTGATGGGGAGATTTACCTTCATTTGGGCAATAATATAAGGGTGGCAACAGTTGAAGTAGCAGATGTCACTCTAAGTTTTAGTAGAGATAAGATACTACTTTTAAAAAATTATCTTTATGTACCTTCGATTAAAAAAAATTTAATTTCAGTCTTGAGTTTAATAAAGGACAAATATTCTGTTCATTTTGGTGACTGTCGTTTTGAAGAAAAATAAATATTTTATTTGTTCTGGTATATTGGTTGATAATCTGTATGTTGTATCTCTTATCTCTCCTACACTGCAACTAATTGAAATGAATAGTACATCTACTTTACCATGTAAGAGAAAGTTCCCTTTTTTAATGAAACAAACGTTTCTTTTGCACTTACGCTTGGGTCATATTAATTTAAAAAGGATAAACAGACTGGTAGCAGATGGACCTTTGAGTTCATTGGAAGTGGAGGCACTTCAAATTTGTGAATCTTGCTTAGAGGGTAAGATAACTAAGAGGCCCTTTTTGGCCAAAGACTACAGAGCTAAATAACCATTGGAGCTGGTTCATTTTGATGTGTGTGATCCTATGATAATCCGGGTTAGAGGTGACTTTGAGTACTTCGTCAGTTTCATTGATGACTACTCAAGGAGTGGATACATTTACCTGATACATCGTAAGTTTGAATACTTTAAAAAATTTAAAGAATTCAAAGCGAAGACAGAGAAATGTCTAGGTTAAAGTATCAAATCACTACAATTCGACCGTGGTGGAGAATACCTCTTTGGAGAGTTTAAGGAATACTTATCATCAAAGGGGATTACATCCCAGTTGATTGCACCTGGCACTCCACAGCAGAATTGTGTAGCAGAAAGAAAGAATAGGACTCTTATGAAAATGGTAAGGTCTATGATGAGTTACTCAGGTTTACCCGATTCATTTTGGGGATTCACTTTAGATACAACGGCATACATTCTGAACTTGGTACCTTCTAAGTCAGTACATTCTACTCCCACAGAATTGTGGACTCGGCATAAGCCTAGTCTGAAATACATTCGAATTTTGGGGAGTCCATCACATATGCTGAAAGGGAACGCGTGTAAGTTGGAACCGAGAACAGAAGTCTATTTCTTTGTAGGGTATTCCAAGGGAACAAATGGTGGTCTATTTTATAACCCTAAAGATTAGAAGGTCGTTGTTATCACCAATGCCCGATTCTTGGAAGAGAATTATATTATGGAACACAAGCCCAAAAAGTAAAATTGTTCTGGAAGAACTGAAAGGAAATACCAGTAGAACAGAAGAGGAACCGCAAGTCACTGATATTCTATTACCTCGTTGTAGTGGGAGGATTATCGTGACAGGTGTAAATCAAGAACATGGTGCTAATGCACAGGGTTCAGATTCTACATAGCCTATTACTGCTAGTACATAGACACAGGTAGTGCCTTATCGTAGTGAAAGGGTTGTTCATCAACTTGACCGATATATATTCTTGGGAGAGTCTTTTGAAAGGATTTTGGCAGAACTGGATACCGAACCCTGTAACTACAATGAAGCACTAAAAGATAAAGATGTAGATCTTTAGCAAATGGCTATGAATTTAGAGATGGAATCTATGTATTTCAATCAGGTCTGAGAACTTGTAGAACCACCCGAAGAGATAAAACCCATTGCATGCAAGTGGATCTACAAAAAGAAGAGAGGAGCGGATGGAAAGGTTGAAACCTTCAAAACTAGGCTTGTTGCTAAATGGTTCACTCAGAAAGAAGGGATCAACTATGAGGAAACCTTTTCTCCAGTAGCCATACTTAAGTCTATCCGAATTCTCTTATCAATTGCTGTACATTTCGATTACGAAATCTGGCAAATGAATGTTAACATAACTTTTTTTAACGGAAGTCTTGATGAGTGCATTTATATGATACTGTAGAGACCCCAATTTAACCCCGCCTAATCTTAGGCAAATCCGATGATGAAAACAGATGAATTAGTGCCTCGATACAATCCTCGGGAAGAGATCCAAGCTTGGTATTTGAACCCAGAACCTTCAAACCAATGAAATTTTGACGAACCATCGAAACTTGATGCCTAAGTAAGGCGACTGCCAACTCTCATTGTGGCGACCGCCATAGAACTTTGTAGAAACCCTAGCCAAACATGGTGACCGCCATAGAACTTTGTGAAAACCCTAGCAAAACATGGCGACCGCCACCTTTCATCATGGAGATCGCCAGCTTCCATAGTGGCAACCGCCATAGAACATTGTGTAACCTTTCAACAACATGGCAACCGCCAACTTGCATCATGGCGACCGCCAACTCTAAATGGCCTGACGTGTCCTAAAACGTGGAACCGCCTCATTGGTTGAAGAATTCTATAAATATCGTACCCCAGCGTACGTTTTCAGTACGAATTTTGAGTGAGAGAGACTCTGCCGATATATCGAGCAATCCCGAGCCCCGACGCCGAAGTCCTGTCGAAATCCCGAGTCCCGATCCTCCAATACCTACGTTTGAAGCCTTAGCTTGGAATCACCACCCAAGAATTGAAGCACTTCCCCCAATTTGAGGATTCCACGACTCAGGTACTTCATTTGGATCCCCGGTCTTTCTAAACTCTGCCTTCTCTCTTTGGAGTGAGCGGGTTAATTTTCAATTTCAATTTGCACATTTATTTTACCTATGTAGCTAATACTGCTTATTACTTAATTTACTTTATTAAATTTAGTCTTTTAAATTAATCGCTTCTTTCACATATTCACACTAAGCACATCATCTTTATCTCTCTTATTTTTATTACTTCATCAATTTAGTGCTAAAATATTCTTGCAATTACAATTAATTAATAATGTTAATTGTTATAACAATGCACCTACATTTATGTGAATATAGTAATTAATACTACATTTCACATTTTAGTTAGATAGTTATTTTCAATTTCTTTTATCTTTCTAGCATTAATTTAATTTTCTTTATTAACTTTTCTCTTTATTTTTCTTTTTTTAGTAATCTCAATTTAATGTATCATTCTCTTAAGCATTAGTTTAATGTCTTTTTTTTTTATTTATTTTTTTCATTTGCAGTGTAGCTTTAATTTTTTTTATGCACCATATTCTTTCTCATAAGTATTAGTTTAATATTTTTGTATTAGCATTTATCTTTTCTTTCTTTTCTTTTAGTTAATTTAATATCTTTTTCTAATTTTTATTTTCTATTTTATTTTCCTTCTTTTTTACATTAGTATAATTTCTTCCTTTAATATTTTCTTTTCATTACTAGTTTTAAATTTCTTTATAATGTCCATTTTGTTTTCTTTTCTCTTAATGCTAATTTATTTTTCTCTTTATTAGTGTTTCCTTTCCCTTCAAGTTAGTATTTATTTCTATAAGGCTCATTCTTTATTTTCTTTTTCTAACTTTATTTTCTTATAGTTTTATTTTATTTTATTTTTCTTTCACTTTCATTAACCATAAAAAAATCATAAAAGTCTTTTAATTTAATTCTCATTCTTTGAATGCAATTTTTTTCCCTTTTGTTTTCTTTTCTCTTTATTTTCTTTTATCCCTTTTAAAATTTAAATAGTTAGTTTTTTTTCTCATTAGTTCAATAAATGTTTTCTAGTTTCTTTATTCTTAGTATAAATTTTTCTTTATAAATTGCTCTCTTATTCTTCTTTAAATCTTTGAACTCTCTTTTGTTAAAACATACTTATTTTTGCTAGTAGACTTTCTTGCTTTTAAAATATAGAATTCTTGTGCATCTTTTATTCTTAGTACTTATCATGTTCCCATTTTTCTTTCTAAATGAATGTTATGTATGTGTTGGTTATTTTCTTTAATTGCATGTTTAGAGTAGTTTAATTTATTATGTAGCAAATCATGTCTAGGTTATTTTAGAATCTTTAACCTATTCATTTGAACCATACTAGTTTAGTTTATTTTTTATAAAATCGCATGCGAGTGTGTTCCATGTATCATTTAAATAAAAATTGCATGTCAGGACTTAGAAATTAATTTCTTTATTTGTCATAATTTGGAGTGCTATGTATATATGTTATGTATTTTTCATATTTGATTTTGGATGTTGTCTCTTTGCTTCTATTTTCTTTAGTTGCATGCATTTGAGAAATTCTATTAAAGAACCGATGATAATTAGTAGAGGCCAACCTTATGTTTAGGCGAACAGGGAGCCTAACACCTTCTCCGATTCGTACCTTAGCCCCTGAACTCTACTTATCTGGTTAACATTTTAAAGATCAGTGGCTATTTTTTTTATTTTTCTTAAATTTTCTCAAAAACTAAGTGGCGACTCTATTTTCGATAAAAATAGGATTTTCAAAATTTGGTTTTTAAGGTATTAAAATATTTTTCAAAATATCTTTTGAATTCTCTTATTTTTGACCCCTAAATCCCAATACCACAGTATTTTCTTGCGACTTTGCTGGGAACTGGTTTATAAAATCAAATAAGAGAGCTAGTCTTGAAAACATCATTGTTTCTTAATGAGAATTTTTCATTTGCATTGTCGCATACATATGCATTGTTCTTTAAACCCCCATTGCCTAGTCGACCTGATGCCCTGAACGTTAATCCGTTTAGGAGATTGTTGGGAAGACGGGCAACCCTTACTGACTGTACGCTATTGTAGGGGAGTAAATCCCCCCCAAACAAAATATCATCATCACACTTTAACCCATATCCCATCCACTGTCAGTGGATGGGACGGCGAAGGAAAGTTCTTTCTCTCTCTCTCTCTCTCTCTCTCTTTCTTGTTCTCTAAGTTTCTCCCCTACATATACCCCCTCTCTTAGCATAGGAGGGAGGCTGCACATTGATTAAATTCCTATGTTTTCTATCTTCCCATTGAGGATTGATTTGGGCGTCGAAGGCCCTCCCTCCGGCCACTGGCCGAAGGTTTGTTTTGCAAGAACCAGGTAATAAAGCATCGGGCGGCCAAACAGTTATCTTCCTCGTTCGGGTGGATCGTTCAACGCACCAAATAAATAGAATTTACGGATCAGCACCGTACATTTGGTGCCGTCTGTGGGAACGCTGAAGCTCAACGAGGAAAAAGATTCAAACCTCTCTATTGTTCGATCTCTGATCTGGTATTTTTTCTCCTCACTCCTTCCTAAATTTGGAAGAGCTGGTGCGTAAACTGGAGCTAGACCCAGCTCTTTGCTTTTTCTCTCTCTATACCAAATCGGGTTGGAGGGTGCGTGTCCCTTCTTTCTCTTCTTATAAAGAGGTACACGACGTTAGCATTGGGGATGACAAGACAACTCATGGGAAGATAGACCTTTTTTCTCTCATAGCAACACAATCCCTGGTTTTGAGATAAAAAAGTCAGTGGACAAAGGGCTCTTCTTCGACAACGACATCCCAGGTCAGTCCGATGGTTGGCCGAATTCTGGCATTTCAGCCTCCTTGGCTTTGGTGGGGGGAGGGGCTCGGCAACTAGGGATCGGCGTTTGGCAGCTCGTCTCTCTCAGTGAGGTCAGCCATCCCCTCTGTTAGTGCGGTCGGCCCTCCCCTCTCTTCTCCCTCAGTGCGGCCGGCCCTCCTCCCTTAGTGCATTGTGGAAGGCACGGATCCGCTACAAACATGCATTTTTCCTGGCCGACAGAGATACCGAGAGAGCCGATGGCATTTCTGGCTCGATCTTGAAGCGCATAAGCTCTGACAGCATCAAAAGAACGGGTAACGCGTGTACCTCGGCCCCAACAAACCTGGTAATGCGGAACTGGTAACATAACTCGGTAAATAGTGAGATATCTCGGCCCCAGCAGATCTCTCTCATATCAGATCAGCTCAGTGGTGGTAGCTCATTTCGAACCATTCGTTCATGGGCGGTGTCTCGGCATTTAAGCCTTGAGCTCGGCACTTCACAACTCGACATTTTGGGATGGTGGGAGCTGAGCTTTATAACTCGCCATTTCAGTAGGGGCTCGGCACCTCACTGTTATCATCTCGGTACGTAGTCCACCCTCGACAACCTTTTCTAGGAAAAGGTATTGGGGCACCTCGATAGTTCATCGTATCGGCCATGGCTATTTCTCGGCCATGCATCGTGTCACCCTAGAGCTCGGCCTCTCACACAGTCCAGCTCAGAGATTACCAGGTTGGCATTGACCTAGCCTGTTCAGTGGTCGGTGAGTTGGTAGCTCGGTATCTTGCAAGCTAACTCGGCTTGGCGGATCATTCCTCGACAAGTAAGGTTTTCCAACACTTAATCGTGAGCTCACCTGGTTTTGGTCTCTATCAGTTGTTGGATTTATTTTTGCTTTTGTGGATTGGCTACTGTGGAGTTTAGCTACTGTGAAGTATATTCTCCTTCTAAAGAGTCAACTGGGGCTAGACCCAGACCTTCAGCGTTGCTTTTTCTACCCCATCTCGACACAAGTGGGTTAAACCCACTATTGGTTTTGATTCTCTCTGCAATACATGTACTGTTTATAAAGAGGGAGATTGATCCAGTGAGATCGGTCCAGTACCTCAGCTCGATCCAGTACCTTGGCGCCTCTGTGACTATTTGCTACAATCTCAGAACCTATTACTCCATCCCAGGACGGGCAAATCACTCTCGGATCTGGTTATGTTTCTCTCTCTACCTCGGAAGCTCGTAATCTGGTCGGCACTCCTCTTCCACCACCAAAAGACAATGCAGAAAGTGACATCTGGGGCTATGTCTCTCTTTATCCTCCTTGCTAGTGTTCTCTTTATTTTTTGAGTACAGAGCAAACAAAGAATAGAGCAAAGAAATTAGTCTCCCCTCTTCGGTATCTCGGCCCTCTTGGCCATAAGGGGCCAGTTCAGCCTATTTTGCTCTAGTGACGTTGGCTCGGCCCCTTCTTTGTTTGGCGGCGGTGTTTGCCATCTCACTCACTCTATGCTCACAGCTTGACACCTCGGGATTTGAAGACTGCAGCTCGGCAACGGGGCTCGTTACTTAAGCAAGAAGTTAAGTGCTGGTAGCTAGTGTCCTCCCAAACCAACCATAGACGTTAGCTTGGATCGCTATCTAGATGCGCGGTGGTCATCATTTCGGCACTCCATGAAGTAACACGACATCTCATCTCAGCTTCCTTGCATCTCGGCCACATTTGGGTTATTCCCAGATTAGGTTGTATTTCTTTCTCTCTTTACCAATACATGCAGCTAGGGTAGGGGCATAATCAATTACTGGATTCGTTTATATTTGTGTGGATTAATTTGGATGGGATGAATGCTTGCACAAGAAGGAGAAATTAGAATCGAAAAGGCCATCTACTACTTAAGCAAGAAGATAACCGGGTCAGAGATGCGGTACACGCCGCTGAAGAAGACATGTTGGGCCTTAGATTAGGCTTCTCAAAAACTAAGGCACTACATGTTATCTTTCACAGTGAAAATCATCTCTCGGATGGACCCGTTGAATTACCTATTCGAAAAGCCGACGCCAACAGGTAGATTGGCTCGATGGTTTCTCCTATTATCTGAGTTTGATCTCCAATATGTCACCCGAAAGTCAGTCAAAGGTAGAGTAGTGGCAGAATTTTTGGCCGACCAACCAGTTGAAGGAGGCGAAGACACAGAATTCCAGTTTTCTAATGAACAACTAATGAAAGTTGGGGATGAAAAATGGACTCTATATTTTGATGGTGCATCCAATCAACATGGCTATGGAATAGGAGTCCTTGTCACTCCCGATGAATCACATGTTCTGCTGTCCCTAAAACTCAATTTCGAAGTCACCAACAATCAGGCTGAGTATGAAGCATGTTTAGCTGGATTGGAGGCAGCCCTGGAACTAGGGGCAAGGAAACTGGAAGTCATCGGAGACTCGACGCTAGTGGTTTCACAAGTTAGAGGAAAATGGAAGGTCAGGGACGTGACATTGATTCTCTACTGTCATGACCTAGAGAAACTGATACCGTGCTTTGAATTGGTGATCTTTACCCATGTGTCGAGACTACAGAACAAGTTTGCCAATGCACCGGCCACCCTAGCATCCATGATTGGCATACCACCCGGAGTGCGGATGAGACCTCTGATAATAAAGAAAAAAAATTGGCATACGAGATAACAACCGCCATTGGAGAAAGCACTGACGGCCTGCCATGATACTTTGACATTCAAAATTTCATAGAGAAAGGAGAATATCCCAAGTTTGCAGTAAAAAGGACAAACAGGCGATACGACGACTATTTGCGTAGTTTGTCATTTATGGTGGTAGACTATACAAACGAGGGCATTTTAGGGTCAACAAGTTGTGTGTAAACACTGAAGAGGGCCAAGAGCTGATGAAAGAGATACATGCAGGAGTCCGTGGACCACACATGAGTGGAAATATGTTAGCTAAGAAGATCCTACGACAAGGGTACTTTTGGATGAAGATGGAGACAGATTGTATACAGTTTGTGCGGAGGTGTCATAAGTGTCAGATTCATGCAAATCTTATGCACGTACCCTCGTCTCAGCTGTATAGTCTTACGTCACCATGGCCGTTCTCAGTATGGGGCATTGACTTGATTGGCAAAGTAACCCCGAAGGCATCCAATGGACATGAGTTTATCCTCGTGCCCATTGACTATTTCACCAAATGGGTGGAAGCAGCTTCCTACTCAGTATTAAAGGCCTCCCATGTCGCTAAGTTTATCAAGAAAAATATAATTTGCCGATACGGGGTACCGCATGAAATTATCTCGGATAATGGCTCACATTTTTAAGGAGAGGTCCTGAATCATTTTGAAGAACACCGAATAGTAGATCATAAGTCCTCACCATATCGGTCGTAGACCAATGGAGCAGTCGAGGCAGCAAACAAGAATATTAAGAAAATTCTGTAAAAGATGATCAACTCACATAAAGATTGGCCGGGACACCTACCATTTGCACTCTAGGGATACCGAACGTCGATCCTAACTTCAACCAGAACTACGCCGCACTCTTTAGTGTACGGGATGGAAGCCGTGCTTCCCATCGATGTGAAAATCCCTTCACTAAGAGTAGTGGCCGAGTTTAATATCTTAGAAGTAGAATGGCAGAGGAACCGGATGGAAGAGTTGTTCTTATTTGATGAAAGAGGACTGCAAGCCTTATTTCATGTACAAGGTTACCAAAGGTGGATAGCTCGAGCGTTCAATAAGAAGGTTAAGACTCGGGACCTCTAAGAAGGAGATTTGGTTCTCAAAGAAATCAGAGCTCCTATCTTTGACCCGAGAGGCAAGTTCAAGCTAAACTGGTCTGGACCATTTCTGATCAAAACCATCATGACCGGTGGTGCAGTCATTATTATGGACTTGGATGGCAATGTGTTCTCCACTCCAGTTAGCCTCGATTAGATCAAAAAGTACTATTCCCGAGGTAAAAATAAAGATAAAATAAAAGGCTCACTGAGTTAAAAACTAAAAAAGCAACTCAGGAAAAATTTAGAGTAGCCCGCAAGGCCAAAAATTCGAGAGAGCGACCTTGGCAAAAGTTAGGACATTACAAAAGGAGAGCGTCAATACCTTAGTGAAAACTGAGCCCGAACTACGTTTAAGGCCTAATTCCACCTTTTTGGGATACATAGGCAGCTTCTTTCAAGAAGTCCGGCCACATTCTTTATTTTTAACCATCTTTGAATCTGAGTAAGACCAATGCAAATTAATTTTTTGATTTTGATAATAAAGATATTCAAGTTTCGAATAAATTTGAACCATCTTAAATGTGAAGTGGGAGTTTTTCATTACTTTAAGCAAGACTACAAAGTTCTTAAATAAAGGGAGGGCACACAAGTCCCGAACTCTAAAAAAAAAACCTGTGAAAATTTTCAAAATAAAGCAGAGATCCTCAAACTCTTCTCCTTTTCGCTGCTTGTTTCCCCCCTCTTCTCTATATTTCTTTTTCTTATCTTGTGTCAACCATGTCTTGTAATAAGAAGAATGCTCAGGGCATTGCAGCTCCTGCATCTCCATACGTGAACGGGAAGGCCAAGCATCCTGATACTGTGCTAAAAATGGAGCCCGCAGCGTAGATGAGAACAGATGATTGCGGATGCTAGAAAATATGATCTGACTTCGCCCAAACTGCCGTATGATCCTGTGAGGATAGTAGAAGGTAGTCTGATGCAGGCCGACTAGCAGAACACTAGGGCAATCTATAGTGGTCAGAGTCATAGTGGGAATCTGCCACCAAGGGTACTGCCAGGTAATGTCTGGGCCAGTCAAAGTAGAAAGATACTGTTGCCAAGACGCCTCAATATCACAGATTTGATAATGCGGGCGGTAAAGGAAAGTAGCGGCATTGTGCATGTCAGTAGGAGGCTGTTGTACAAGGTTCACCTTCTCCATCAACCAGATCTGTAGCAAGAGTTAGAATAGTAGGAGAAAGACTTTTGTAGTATAACAGATAACTTGATACAGAGGAAGATGTTAAGATCACCTGGAGAAGTAAAGGGCTGCCAGTAAAAGTGGTGGTTTTGCCATGATGGACAGCGTCCGAGCTCAGTAGTGTCTCAGCCAAAACCAGGGGTACGAATTCTCTCTCCATCCACATTTGGCCAGCAATATCAACCAGGGCACAACTAACCCGCCCATTAGAAGGGACAAGTAGATACTGGGCCAGGAGGTAGAAGCAAAGTGCATAACGGCGCTGCAGCTGAAAGTCTAGATCATTGAGGTCACCAGTAGGATGAAACCTCTCAATAAGCCATGGAATGTCAAGACATTCACCCGAGGTCAGACGAGAAGCCTCCATCTTAGACATACCGCAGAGTTGCATCACCAGCTACCGAGAAAAGAAAAAGGGAGTGGGGGCAATAATAGAACTCCGCAGAGTCAAGTTCAAGATGGCAGCAAACTCCTCTATAGTAGGGCAGAGTTCTTCAAGACCAAATCGAAAGACATGGGACTACAGATCCCACAGTTGTGCAGCAGCTATCAGTAAAGGTCTGTTAATTTTCACGGCCCTCAGTGAGAAAAGGGCATTCAAGCCAAATGGGGAGAAGTTAAACGTTCAATGCGGGAAAATGCTTCAATCCATAAAAGAAGAGAAGAAGCCATCTGAGTCGGAGTAACAGTAAATGGGGCATCCAAGACTGTATTTGTAAGGCTAGGACGGGCGGGAAATCATAATTTCGACAAAAGGCATGATCAATGTGGCGACCGCCATCTTAGAACTGGCGACCGCCAACACTAAAAAGCATAGTACAGTGACATCATTCTTTTGACCAGGCGATCGTCATGTTGAAACGGGCGACCGCCAAGTAGACATTTTGGGAAAGTGGCGACCACCATGTGAGATTATGGCGACCACCATGTTTGAACATGACAGGTATGGGACGATTTGCAGCTTGTGTGATCTGTATTAGTTGTGACATCTGAATTATGCATCCGAGGCAGTTTGAGCTGTAAACAAGAGAGAATCATATATCAGACGGATAACCAGATAATAAAATAGCGCGAAGGCCCAAAAATGCAGTATAATGTATCAAAATGTAAACTGAGGCACACATGCCTATGGATCAAATGTGTGAAAAATGTATCAGACTAGCCGTGCAGGCCCATAAAAAGTAAATATAAAGACTGGGGGGAGCTCTCTCTCTCACTCATGTCTCGGGCAGACCCGGCGGGAAGAAGGATCGACCTCCTCTAAGCTATCATCCTCGAAAAGTCTGTCGAACTCATCACTGTCGTCACTATCAGAGGAGGGGGAGACAACTCTAGAGCGACTACGACCGAAAGAGACAGATCCTCGGGGACAGGCTCGGGAAGAAGGACGAGACCCACGACTATATGTTGGAACTGGGGCAGGGGCAGGAGCAGGAGCAGGGGTGGAACAGCAGCAGCTACAGGTGGCTGTCAAAAGAGACAAAAAAATAAGAAAACAGTATAAAGGAGAACAAAGAGATCGAAAAGGACAAACACTTACCGACCGAGGAGCAAAAGGAACCCCAGCTGCACGTAGAGCAGCATTCTGCTGGCGAACAAGGGTCCGCAGGCCGCTCATCACCAGCATGAGACGATCCAGCCAAACCTGATCCATATGTTAAGAAATAAAATAGAACTAAGCAATCTACGAATAAAGAAAGACGAAAAAGAAATAGTGAGCAAAAAGTTAAACCTAGGCGTGCTCTGGACGAAACTCCAGGGCTAGAGGAACCAGGATAGGAATGTCGAAAGCATACCCGTCTACAAAGGAAGATACGGTCCAGGGTATCTCGACACTCCCAACCCTAGCCCCACCAGGCGGACCAGTAGCAGGACCAACACCGGCAGCTCCAGCAACAGCACCAGCAGCACCAATACCAGCAGCCTCTAGTGCCTTTCCTCGCCTCCTACCTCCTGGGGCAACCAGGCCGGGTCCTAGTGGTCCCATCAAATGAGCCCGGGCCCAGGCTATATAGTCACCCTCCGCTACAAGCAACTCCATAGCTGGGGGTCCCCACTGTCTCTAGCAACAGGTCGACGGGGCCTAGATCCTCAGTCCGGAACATACAGGCCGGAGGAACGATTGGGATTCGAAAGTCATCCAAGACGAGCAACTGGCAAACCACTCGCTCTCCCAGATAGTACTCCTGCCCAAATGGGCTGTCAACGGAATATGCCTCATAGCGGTGTCGCGGTTGTGCATCAGATTCACGCCGGCCCAATCCTCTATCCCCCTCCAGACATCCCAGTGGACCTGTAAAGTACAGAACAAAGCGAAGAATGGTTAAACCTACAGAATGATGAATAATGTGCAGTAAACAGTGCGGTGTAGTACAGTGAACGGCGAAGTAAGAAGAAAGCAGTGTATTGAATAGAAAATAAAAATACCTGGTCAGGGGTAAGCTAATCAAAAGATACCCAGAATCGGTCAAGGTCCTTCCCTCCGGCCTTCTTCCCCTTCAGCCCTCGGGACCACCAGGCTGCTCGGGGAATGACCAGAGGGTCTGCTGCAGAGTTCGCCGGGACATGAAGCCTGAGGAACTCGTAGGTCCATAACTACAAAGAAGAAGATGTCAGCAAGCAGGAATAACAGATAACAGAAATAAATGAAGAACTGTAGAAACTAAAACATACCTTCCAGACCCTCCAGTATCCCCCAATACTGAGCTCCTGGGGAAATCGAGTCAAAGTTCACATGAAGCTGTAGAGAGTAGCCAGGCTGCCCAAGTAATGCAAATGGATAGTATTCTCCTTGTTCGAAAACAAGGAGATACCAAACATATACATAAGAAAGTCTTGGGCAATCCACTCGTAGTGGTGAGGCTCGGTGCACTGGAAGTGTCGGAAGCGGTCGAAGAACCAAGTGTATCTAACTCAATCCCGGTCCATCTGTGCAGGGACAGCCCTGAGAAAATACAACAACGCGTCGGTTGACTAGGCAACAGATGGATTAAACGGGATGGGAGCTCCCCCAACCCGGATGCCAGCGATAAGGGCAAAGTCTAGAGGCGTTAGAGTAGCCTCAAAGCTGGTGAAATGAAAGGTGTTGGTGGTATCCTACCACCGCTCGGCTAGGGCTGTCAACCATACCCGATCATTACTCGTCCTACCTAGAAGGGGTATGAAGCGAGCAAAGCCCGAGGCATCGATGTAAGCCCGGCTAGGAGCAGGGAGGGCATCATACCACTCTAACACCTCTCCGGAGGCAGAACCTCCGAAACCTCGGATGTAGTGACCAGCCTGTAAAGAGAAAACAGATAGAGAATACATAAATGACAGATCGAGTAAGCAAAGTGCAGGGAAACAACTGAAAAGAAAACCTAAGTTCCTTTAGCCCTTTTAAGCCATAGAAAACTGGGCACCCTAACTCTAGTTTTGTGAATCCTAGTAACCCTAAGCCCTGATGCTCCAAGAAAATTTCTATCATTCTATGCTAATATTCTTCCCAAGTATAAAAAAAATCTCCCTTTCTCTTGACATTTGTGTTTTGCCCCTTTTACCCTAACCTTTTAAGATTAATTTTCTCAGAATTTCTTAAAAATTTGTCCCAATCATAACAAAAAATAAAAAATAAGATAAAAAAATAAAAAATTAATAAAAATAAAATAAAAATAAAAATAAAAATAAAATCTTCCTAAAATCGCTGAGATTTTCTAGCATTTGCTTAAATTTTTTCGCAAAATTTCTAGGATCTTCTAATAATTTTCTCAAAATTTTCTTCAAAATTTTTAGGATTTCAAAATCTTTTTCAAATTTCTAGGATCTTCAAATAATTTTTCCAAAATTTTCTTCAAAATATTTATGATTTTTCGCAAATTTTTAGGGTTTTCTTTAAAATTTTTCTCAAATTTATAAGATTTTTTAATTTTTTAAGGATTTTTCTCAATTTTTCTAGGATTTTCTAAAAATTTTTCTCAAATTTCTAGAATTTTTTAAAAATTTCTAGGATTTTCTAAAAAAATTTCTCAAATTTCTAGGATTTTTTAAAAAATTTTAGTATTTTCTATAAATTTTTCTCGAATTTCTAAAATTTTCTAAAAATTTCAAAAATTTTCTTACAATTTTTAAAAAATATTTTCTAAAGATTCTTCAGGATTTCTCTTAAAATTTATTCCAATTTTCTAAGATTCTTTCCAAAATTTTCTAAAGATTATGAAAATTTTCCTAAAAATGCCCCCTTAAAATTCAAAAGTTAAAAAAAAAAAAATCCCATGCTCTGAAAATAAAAAAACAAAATTTTTTCCTTAAATTTTGTTATGTTTTCCTAAAAATAAAAAAATTGCCCTTTCTTTGTTTGTTCAAACTCTAAGTATCCCCACTATTTTAATCTTCTTTGCATAGGTATCTAAACTAAATTCAAAATTTCAATCATTAATATCATAATCATCATATTATCATCATCATCATCATGATCATCATATCACAACACATCTGAGGGGACCGTAGGCATGTGTCTACGTTTGTCATACCATACAACATGCTTTGGCATTTAAACAGCAAGTTTGGAAAACTTACCGATGGGTGTCGACGTGACATGTGGTGATCGAGCTCCCGCAGAAGAATGTCAGCCGCAATAGTATCGACTGGAGGCTTGTAGCGCCTCATCCCACGTGGGACCATGCGATGGAGTAGGGGAGCATACGTATGTGGGTCGAATGGTGCCAGATGACCCTCTCTAGCATCAGGATCAAAGAAATCAGCTACCGCAGCCTCTGCAGCTGCCTATGCCGCAGTCGCTGCTCGTGCCTCCTCAGCAAAACGACGGGAGGCAAGCTCCGCCTCGAGTACGAGAGCATCCATCGCAGCAGTGAGCTGCGTAGAAGTGTCCCCACTAGCGGAAGGATCCCTTCGTGTCCCTGAGTTGTCATCTCCATGGCCCTGGCCCGCTATGAAGCAGAATGGGATCACCAATAGCAGGGTGAACATCGTGAGAACGCTAAGAAGCAAGAAAGAAATCGGGAGAACAAGAGAGTTTGAGAGCATGAGAGAGTTCGAGAGTACGAGAGAGTTAGAGAGAGAGTGATAATTTGAAGAATGAGGCCACCCCGCACGCCTTAATGGGCCTAGTGCGCGTCTCAAGTTGGCAGTCGCCACTTCTAGAGTGTGCGACCACCAGGTTTCCCAAAAGACACACGGTAACCACTATGTTGTAAGGATTTTTACCCGGCGGCCGCCATGTCAGAGGGATTTCGTCTTGGCGGCCAAGTTGTCAAGGATCACATTGAGTCAGACTGCCATTATGACATTTTAGGGTTTTAAGAGGGGTTGTTTGGGGCTTTTAATGTATGTTTTTGTTTATCTTATTATTTACATACATTTTACTTTCTTCGTGTATTAATATAAATTATTTTCTCCTTATTTTATTAGCAAAATTGATCCTTAAATATTTTTCTTTAAAAATTTTTATTTAGTGTGTGTGTTCTTCTAAAAATAATTCTTAGAACTTTTCAAAAAAAATGATGATTTTATAATCTCGGGTGTTTCTTAAAAATACTTCGAAAATATTTTTTTATATTTAGAAATGATTCTAAAAATAATTTTGCATGTTTTAAACCCTTATCTTTTTGAGGTGTTTTCTCCTTTCTGATAAGTTTAAAACCGTAACTTGGCTTTTAATCTCGCTTCCGATAAATCTAAGTTATAACTTTATCCCGCATCTCGTCCCGAATCTTTAAATCTTAACTCGACCTATTAATTTGTTATTTTTCTCGGTCCTCCTCACGACCCTAAACTGACTCGTCGGTCCTCCTCCTCACGACCCTAAACTGACTTGTCGGTCCTCCTCATGACCCTAAACTGACTCGTCGGTCCTCTTCACGACCCTAAACTAACTCGTCGATCCTTCTCATGATCATAAACTGACTCGTCGGCCCTCCTCATGACCACAAACTGACTTGCTGGCCCTCTTCATGACCTTAAACTGACTCGTCGGTCCTCTTCATGACCTAAAACTGACTCATCGGTCCTTTTATGACCTAAAACTGGTTAACCTTCTTCTCGATCTGTGTTATGACATCATAACCTTCTTGCATTATATCTGCATTGCAATGTTAATGTCTACATCATGATTCATGTTGGCATCCACATCATGTTTCTTATCATTACATATTCGCATTTTGCCACATGAACTACGTTTTAGTCTGATCCCTAGCAAAAAGGGTACGTAGGCAGCTCGGTAAAAAAACCAGGTATGACCAACATCATATGCATGCTTGTGGGTTAAGATTGACGGCTCGGTCAAATCGTTGTTGTCTCTAGGTCTTTGATATAACCTGCTTCACGCGTTGCTATGCAAGTTATATCAAACAGGGGCAACTATAGACACCCCAATTTGACCCCGCCTAATCTTAGGCGAATTCGATGATGAAAACAGGTGAATTAGTGGATCGATACAATCCTCGGGAAGAGATCCAAACTCGATATTTTAACCCAAAATCTTCAAACCAATGAAATTTTGACGAACCATCGAAACTTGCTGCCCAAATAAGGCGACAGCCAACTCTCATTGTAGCAATTGCCATAAAATTTTGTGGAAACCCTAGCCAAACGTGGCAACCGCCACCTTTCATCATGGCGACCGCCAGCTTCCATAGTTACGACCGCCATAGAACCTTGTGGAACCTTTGAACAACATGGCGACCGCCAACTTGCATCATGGCGACCGCTAACTCCAAATGGCCTGACGGGTCCCAAAACGTGGCAACGCCTCATTGGTTGAAGAATTCTATAAATACCGTACCCTAGCGTACATTTTCAGTTCGAATTTTGAGTGAGAGAGACTCTACCGATATATCGAGCAATCCCAAGTCTCGACACCGAAGTCCTAACGAAATCCCGAGTCCCGATCCTCCAATACCTACATTTGAAGCCTTAGCTTGGAATCACCACCTGAGGATTGAAGCACTTCCCCCAATTTGAGGATATCACGACTCAAGTACTTGGTTTGAATTCCCGATCTTTCTAAACTCCACATTCTCTCTTTAGAGTGATCGGGTTAATTTTCAATTTCAATTTGCACATTTCTTTTACCTATGTAACTAATATTGCTTATTGCTTAATTTACTTTGTTAAATTTAGTCTTTTAAATTAATAGCTTATTTCACATATTCACACTAAGCACATCATCTTTATCTCTCTTATTTTTATTACTTCATCAATTTAGTACTAAAATATTCTTACAATTACAACTAATTATTGTTGTTAATTGTTATAACAATTCACTTACATTTATGTGAATGTAGTAATTAATACTACATTTCACATTTAAGTTAGATAGTTATTTTCAATTTCTTTAATCTTTCTAGCATTAATCTCATTTTCTTTATTAACTTTTCTCTCCATTTCTTTTTTTAAGTAATCTCAATTTAATATATCATTCTCTTAAGCATTAGTTTAATGTCTTTCTTTTTATTTCTTTCATTTGCAATGTAGTTTTAATTTTTTTTCTTTTATGCACCATATTATTTCTCATAAGTATTAGTTTAATATTTTTGTCTTAGCATTTATCTTTTCTTTTAGTTAATTTAATATTTTTGTATTAGCATTTATCTTTTCTTTCTTTTCTTTGAGTTAATTTAATATATTTTTCTAGTTTTTATTTTCTATTTTCTTTTCATTCTCTTTTACATTAGTATAATTTATTCATTTAATATTTTCTTTTTATTACTAGCTTTAAATTTTTTTATAATGTCTAATTTTCTTTTTTTTTTTCTCTTAATACTAATTTATTTTTCTTTTTATTAGTGTTTCCTTTCCCTTCATGTTAGTATTTATTCCTATAAGGATCTTTCTTTATTTTCTTTTTCTAGCTTTATTTTCTTATAGTTTTATTTTATTTTTATTTTTCTTTTATTTTCATTAACCATAAAAAAAATCATAAAAAGTCTTTTAATTTAATTCTCATCATTCGAATACAATTTTTTTTCCTTTTGTTTTCTTTTCTCTTTATTTTCTTTCATCTCTTTTAAAATTTAAATAGTTAGCTTTCTTTCTCATTAGTTCAATAAATATTTTCTAATTTTCTTATTCTTACTATAAATTTTTTTTTATAAATTTTTTCTTTATTTTCTTTCAATTTTTGAACTCTTTTTTGTTAAAACATACTTATTTTTGCTAGTAAACTTTCTTGCTTTTAAAACATAGAATTCTTGTGTATCTTTTATTCTTAGTACTTATCATATTCTCATTTTTCTTTCTAAATGAATGTTATGTATGCGTTGGTTATTTTCTTTAAATGCATATTTAGAGTAGTTTGATTTATTTTGTAGCAAATCATGTCTAGGTTATTTTAGAATCTTTAGCCTATTCATTTGAACCATGCTAGTTTAGTTTATTTTTCATAAAATCGGATGCAGGTGTGTTCCATGTATCCTTTAGATAGAAATTGCATGTCATAGGACTTAGGAATTAATCTATTTATTTGTCCTAATTTGTAGTGCTATGTACATATGTTGTGTATTTTTCATATTTGATTTTGGATGTTCTCTCTTTACCATCATTTTCTTTAGTTGCATGCATTTGAGAAATTCTATTAAAGAACCGATGATGATTAGTAGAGGCCAACCTTATGGTTGAGCGAGCGGGGTGCTTAACACCTTCTCCGATTCGTACCTTAGCCCCCGAACTCTATTTCTCTAGTTAACGTTTTAACGATCTGTGGCTATTTTTTTATATTTTTCTTTATTTTTCTCAAAAACTAAGTGGCGACTCTATTTTCGATAAAAAATGGGGTTTTCAAAATTTAGTTTTCAAGGTGTTAAAATATTTTTCAAAACATCTTTTGAATTCTCTTATTTTTGACTCCTAAATCCCAACGCTACAGATACAACCAGATGGATTCATTATAAAGGGCCAAAAACACATGTTGTGTAAGCTTGAGAGATCCATTTATGGACTTAAGCAAGCATCGAGGTCTTGGAACACTAAGTTTGATTAAGTTATAAAGTCTTATAATTTCGATCAAAGTTCGGATGAGTCTTATGTGTATAAGAAGCGTGACGGAAGTGTGATGATCTTTCTAGTACTTTATGTAGATGATATCTTACTCATCAGAAACGATGTGGGGGCATTATCTACGGTTAAAGTATGGCTATCTGGGCAATTCGATATGAAGAACTTGGGAGAAGCCAGTCACATCCATGGTATCAAGCTTGTGCGAGATCGAAAATAGAGAATGTTGAGCTTATCACAAGCAAAGTATATCGATGATATCCTTACTCGTTTTAGTATGCAGGATTCCAAGAAAGGGTTTCTCCCT
>JAOTRH010259751.1:0-39779 GCA_034768845.1 Heliamphora exappendiculata | reverse complement strand
GCCGGTGAAATCCCTACAACACCCTCGGTAGGCGGCGAATCATTCTTAAGGAAACTGCGATTGCAGGACTCGGTTTGAAAATTCTTTTTTATTATTCCTGTTATTTCATTCTCTGTAATTTCAATTTATTGTAAATTGTTGAAAGTTTAATAAAAATGTATTTTCTGGATCCCCGAGCATGTATTTTATGTCGGCGTTGGAAATTCTCCCAACAAAAAACTCCTTATTACAAATGTATAAACTTTGTGTTTATAGTAATAGAGCCCATAACTTTATTGCACAAAGTGAAACTACATGACTACTAATCCAACAGTCCCGTCCGACTAAGCCTAGAGTTGTGTAAATGATTTGTTAATCCGTTTCGTCTCACATAATTTATGTAGGTGAGTGGGTTAGTTTGAATTGAGTAAATTGAATTAAAAAAATAATAAGTGTAAGTTGATTAGGTTATAATTTTTTAACTCGCTGTCAACTCAATCTGCCTAAGATATAAATTAGTTATCATATTTTACATATAATGAAATCTAATCTCATACATATAATTACAGTTATATAAGTTTCTAATAATTTATAAAAAAAAAATAGAGCATTTATAATTTTGAATGCTAGAGTTCTATTTTGTAAAAAAAAAATGTAATAGATCTTTTAGAAATTGGTTTTAAGAAAATAATTTTGAAGTTTACAACTTTTTAACCAATTGAATCATATGTTAAAACCGTTAAAAAGCTTTACCCAACTCGTCAATCTTAATAATTAATAAATTGACAACGGGTTAAAAAAAACTCTCACCCACCAAGCGTGTGTTGATTAAATCTTTTTCTTAAATCAACTCAACTCAACTCCACACGTGCACAACCTAACTAGGCCGCATAATTAGAGGGGGTATGATGAATGGTGGGATCATAAGGAGGGTGCTAGTGATATTATTAGAAAAGTTTGGAGAGGATTGATATTTAATCATAGAGTGATGGGAAAGAAATGAGAGGCGAAACAAATAGTTTACGTCACGACAAGGAATGAGAATAAATCTTAAATGAGATGCGAAAGCAAAGAAAAATCAATAAAATTTGGGGATGAGCTTTTTATAATGATCACGAGTGCCCAAAAAATTAAAGTACTTTCTCAGAAATTCATCCAGGTTCCTTATTTGTTCACTTGCCCAAGTATTTTTTGACCCCTTTAGGGTTTATTTTAATATTTTACTCATTTTTATTTTTAAAATTTTATTTTATGTACTTTCCTAATGTTGATGGTGGAATCTAGATGGTTCAAATACCTTGGTGCCTCTGTTTAAGATTGATTGGGTGCCCTCGATTGTCTTGAAAATAAAAAAAACTTCCATTCGATACTTAAATGAGTAGATTCAATTATCGTATAAAAGAATAAAAAATGACTCTCAAGAAAGATATGTTACATATCTTTAGTTGAGGACTTGGATACCTTTTTATAGCTGTAATACGAGCAATAATCCTGGAGTAGATTGTTTATTATTGTGGGTAATTTCGGTGCCTGATTATTAGGCGTGATTTTTGGAGCCGAATTCGCTTTGTCTTTATTTGATGTTTATTTTTAGTCTTGTTTGCTAATAGACCGATTGATTTGTCATTCCATTATGCAGTTTGTTATCGGGCTAAGGCTTGGGTTTTGGACCAGCCTAGTGATTCATTTGGTAACATCAGATGAGTCACTCGGTTTTTTTGTAGCTTTTGGCCTCATTCCTTGTTAACTAATATTTTTTTACCCTTTAGATCATCTTTATAATTGGACTCGAAAAAATAAAAAAATTGAACTATAAGATGAAATGAAAAAGCACTAATGACAAAAATATATAGCATAAAATTTACTCTATTAACTTATTTTCGTTTTCTTAACTTTTTATGTTTTGATAAAAAAAATATCATATTTTTAGCTTGTCTAGATGAGATGAGTTGAAAAAGTATAATATATATAGTTTAACCGAATATTTAGTAAAAGAAATATAATTTGATTAAAAAATAAAAAAATTATTAAAAATAAAAATATATAAAATAAAATAAATAAATCAATCAATTTCTCAAGAAGGATCGTGTTGATGTGTATTTTAAAATTACTATCAAAATTCTAGAATGCTAAGGCAAGTTGGTAACAAAGGTTTTGAATGTAAAATATTTTTTAAAATAAATATTTTTTATGTAAAATATTTTTGTAAAAAAATGTATTTTTTTTGTTTTTATTTTTTAGTATACGATTGATACATGAAAAATATTTCAAAATAAAATTTTTTTATTGTTAGATTGAAACAAGATATTTTTCACAACAAAATTATGAAAAATAGCTGAATCTAGTCCAATGACTTTTAGAGCTTCGTACTGTTTGGGATAGCTTTTCACGTAGTTTTTTTATCTTTTTTGATTTTTTTGTCGAAATTCTTTACATTTTCAATTTATCATTATAAAAAAAAATTTAAAAGTATATGCCACTGCCTAAAAAAAGTATACAAAATTCATTAAAGTAAAAAAAAAATCTACATAAAAAAGCTTTAAAAAAATTATCTCATACGGTAGTTGCCACTGCCTTAGACTTATTTGTTTTTATTTTAGAAATTGACAAAAAATATCTAAAAGTTTGAGAAAGATCTTACTCAGGACAGGTATTTTTAAAAAATAAAAAATAACTTACTAATTTATTTTAAGAAAAATAATTTTATTTTTTGATGTAAAATATTTTACTTAAAAAAATTATTTTACTTACTTTTTATCAACCAAGCAGTGAAAAATAAATAAAATATTTTATCAAAAAATATTTTACGTTAAAATGAATGAAGCTTAATTTAAAAGTTAATTTTTTTCTTTTTGTCAAAAAAATTGTTTAGAATAAAAGTATGTGGTTTGAGAAATTAACTTTCAATGTAGTTTTTTTTTTTTTTAGTTTATTGATTATGTAAAAAGTTTTTTTGGTTCAAATTAGAGGGTGTTATCATTTTATATAATTGATTATAAAAATAATATATAATTGATATTAAAAATAAATAAGTTATAAGTAAAAATATTATTATCTTTTTTAATACGGTGGAGTTTCATCAACAGGATGCTCTAGAATTTGTGTTTTTAATTTAATTTTTTAGCATTTGAAGTT
Source organism: Heliamphora exappendiculata (assembly GCA_034768845.1). Classification (NCBI taxonomy): domain Eukaryota; kingdom Viridiplantae; phylum Streptophyta; class Magnoliopsida; order Ericales; family Sarraceniaceae; genus Heliamphora; species Heliamphora exappendiculata. Next base: position 36,665 of record JAOTRH010259751.1, on the reverse strand, counting down.
TTTTTTTTCAAACAGAAAAGATTTGGCTTTGTTTTAAATTTCTCGCTTTTTACGCCAAAAAACTTGGATAGTTCATTGATTTTTTTTAATTGACTTATTTTTGTATGGATTTTTTGTAATTATTTTTTTACCTTTTCAGTTCCTCTCATTAATGCATATCAAAAAATAATTAAAAAATAAAAAAAAATTCTGTAAAAGTGGCCAAAATCAACCTAAACACAGTCAATTGTTTTTTCTTTTTTATTTTTATTTTCGAATAAAAGACTTTTGTTTGACGAACTATTTATGAAAACTATATTCAAATAAGATTTTCTATTTAAAAATTTCTTACTTTTCCAAAAAAAATTAATTTTCTTTTTTTTGTATAAATTGAGAGTGACGTGAAAATAATGCTTGCTTTCGAATTCTCACTATATTTGTTTTCAATAAGAAGAAAAACGTAAATAAAATAATATAAATTAAGAAAATAAAAATAATTCCAACACGTCCTCAAATATGTGGACTAAATTTAATTTTGGCGACCCATGTTTATTATTGGAGGTATTTATCAAAATTACTCTTAGTAAATTTTAAATTTTTACTATTAATTTTAGTTATAAGTTATAATTTTTTTTAAATATTCATAACTTCTGTTACAATTTATAATTATTTTTTTTATTTTAATTATAAGTTATAATTTTTACTAAATACTCATAATTTTTTTTATAAATTACAATTTATAAATTACTAATTTCAACAACGCCAAACACTATTATTATTTATCTATGTTATTATAATAAAGAAGTATTAGGGACATTGCAAAAACTTGGTAATCATATGTTATGTGACTTTTACTTTTATTAGTAGGGACAAAGATGACGTTTTTATTTGATAAACAAAAGGATAAATATATAAATTTAAATTAATTCCATGTAACTTCTCACTCTCTATATAACTACCCATTTTCTATGTATTTTTTAAAAAATATTATTATTTTTATTTAAAAAAATTATATTATACTAGTGATTAAAAAAAATATTAGGCTCAGCATGACGAGGGCCACTAATGTAGGTTTTTTTTTCTATATAGAAACATATTCTTTTGCACTCAAAGCAAGGGGTGTTTGGCATTGCCTCATGAGCCAATTTTTAAATTTTTTTGTTGTTAATTTTAGTAATAAATTATAATTTTCTTAACATTCATAATTTCTATTATAAGTTATAACGATTTTTTTATTATTTTGATTACAATTTAATATTTTTATCAAATACTTACAATTTCTACTATAAACAAGAATTTATAAGATATTAGTTTTAACAGTATTAAATACCCACATTGTTGCAGTGCAGAATCAGTTTTTTAGCTTCTTAGTTTTTTATTGGATCAATTGATTGTGCATTTAGCATTGTTAAAACCAATTGCTTATAGATTACAATTAAAAGAAGAAGTTGTGAGTATTTAAAAAATATATTAATTTTTATCTAAAATTAGTTATTTATAAAAATATTAATTATAATTTATAGTTATTTAAAAAAATTTAGTAACTCATTATTAAAATTAATAGTAAAATACTAAAAATTACCCCTAATAACTTTGCCAAACAGCTCACATATTGATAGCATTTTGAACTCCTTTTTATACATTGTAACGTTTGTTCTGTTTCGAAAAAAAATCTTATATTTATGTTCTCTACGGTTGATTTTTTATGAGTTATATTATTTTATTTACCTTTTTTTTTTGCATTTTTATTGTTGTTGTTGTCGTCGTTTATTACTAGGAATCAAGGATTTAATTTCCATCTCAGTTATTTTCTGTTGCAAGTTGGCTATTTGCTAGAATCTTTTTTGCATTCCATTTTTTAAAATTTTTTTTGGTTCTTTTTTGTAATTTTTTGATGTGTGCTTGTTAAGATCGTATAATAAAAATTACGTCTTTTATTATTTTTAGTATTTAATTTTATTCATAATAAAATTATTTTTTTTATTTTATGAGAATCTTAATTAGCAATATATGTAGTTTTATTATTTATTTAATATTATGCATGTGTGCCATTTATTTTGCACAATATTTAATCTGGTGTGTAGAGTTCGACTTACATACGAAAGACCAGATCATCGATTTTTACAAAATATAAGTTTTTAATTTACGGCTTAAATGGAATTAGACACACTATCGGTACAGCTGTAGCGCAGAGTTTTAATAAACCTGTATTGGTTACGAAAAATAGATAATAGCGTTGCCAATTATTCCGACTCGCTATGCTAATATACTTCGTATGTATTGAATAAGACCACGTTGGGGTAATTAATTTTATACTAACTATATAAATTAATTCACATCCTATAATTATTATGAGTCTTATGGTCTTAATTCTTAAATAATTAATTATTTATGTATATTTAATATTTATTATTTTAATTCATTAAATGGTGCGATCTTTACAGGTCTATAATCCCGGTGGGTTGGATAATAATATTAATTATATAGTAAATATTAATTATTGACGAAATTCACGTCCTGAAAGATTGGAATTGACGATTTTGTATTAAGAAAATTTATAAGTTTTGACTGAACCAAACTCTGCAGGTGAATTTAATTATCTGATAGTTAAATAACTTAAACGAAAGGTTTTAAGAATTTATTTAAGAAGTCGATTAAATATAATTATCAGTAATTTAATTTAATTAGCGGGTATTAAAAATCTTAACGTGAAAAAAATAAATAAGTATTTAATAATAAAAAACTCGAATATTCGATTTTGAAAATATGACTGGGAGTACAATTATAACTCCTTAGTTAAATGAATTATAACTAATATTTTATGAAATTATTTCTGGGTTGAAGTAGATTTTCATAATTATATTACGAGTCAAAATTATATTTACTCCACAGATATTTACTGTAGCCATATATATATATATACACAATTATGTAAACTCTAATTCACACAATTAGTCTCTACAGTTAGAGTTTTCACAAATCTTGCAGTTAACTAGTAAGGGTTTTGAAGAACACGCGTATCGTAATTTACACTACGTCGTGTCTCTTGTATTCGGAAATACAGTAGAAGACTTGAATTTAGAGTTTCAACTTGAAGTCTACAACTGTGAAGGCTTTCAAACTAAAAGTTGTTGCAGTAATCAAAATTAATTATACCAAATTTCGTAAGGTATTATTCTAATTTAACTTTGGGAGTGTATACCAGGTTTTATTTTGATCGTTTGACATCAAAAATTTTTAATCTGGAGTCGATTTTTACGTTTGTTCGTCAAAATTTTTTTTGGTTTCAATCATGTTCTAATCAATGAATTTTGACAGTTTAGCCTCCAATAATTATTATTAGAATTATTTTTGAATTTGAATATGATTTAAATTGAAGGGTTCGAATAATTTTAAATCTGCGCTAATTTTGTTTCGACTCATCTCACCTAGATAAACCAAAAAGTAAAAAAAGTATAATTAAAATACAAAAATTTCTAAAAAAACAAAAAATAAGTCAAAATAGGCCAATAAGCCAAATTTACTTTTTTTATAATAATTTTTTACCTTTTCATCAAATTTTTTTATTTTTTAAGTTCATTTCACGAAGGCAATTCAAAAACATAAAAATTTTAGTTAAAAAAATTCAAAAAAAAAAAAAATCAAAATCTCTTTAATTTAGCTCAAACAGAACCTATGTAACAAAAAATGTAGCATTTATTTGTCAGTTACATGATTTTAGTCGTTTGGATTTCCAATGCTTTATTGTGTAGAATACTTTGCAGAGAATGAATGCCTTTAAAGTCTCCTTATAGGCTGTACATAGATCTATTCTCATTGAAAATTTTGACAGCTTAGGCGTTTTTTACTTTAAAAAAGCAAGCTGTACCTAAAGTCTAGCCATCATTTCTTTCCTAGCAAACTTTTATTTTTTATTTTTTTGGGGAGGGGGTGTTCTCTTTACCAATTTCCATTTCCTACTTTACTCTAATTTTATCATATTTTGATGATATTTTGTAAAATTATTACTAATAATTTATAATTTATAATAAAAATTATAAGTATTTTATAAAAATTATAATTTATAACTAAAATAAAAAAAATAATTATAAGTTATAGTAGAAATTATAAATATTTAAAAAAATTTATAATTTATAATTAAAATTAATAATAAAAAATTAAAAAATACTAAAAATAGCAATCTCAAACACCTTCTTTCGATAATTCACTTATAGTTAGTTTACCTTTTCTGGTTAGACGTGAACATCATAAAAGAAACACTTGATAAGTAGTGGATTTTATCTTAAAATTGTAAAAATTCAGCAATTCACGTAGATAGAAACTATAATTTTAAAACAGTGTTTGATACGGTTCTCATTTGCTCTCAGGCCCATATATTTTTATTTTATTTAATTTTATTGTTTACTTTCATGGCTGCAATTTTGTTTATTCTGAATAATATCTTAGGCTATTTATCTTTATTTAGCTAATAATTTAGCTCTTATTTGGCAAATCGGCTTAAAGTCAAAAAAAGCTAAAGAGCCTTGATTTTCAATTCTTAAATTTTTATTCTGACCTTTTGGTTTTTTAATTTTTTTGATAATAATTTTTAATTTTTCTATTCTACATATAAAATTAAATAAATTCTAACATAACAATCATATTCTAATTCGGTCAATTCCCTAGGTGGTTTATTTAGCTTTTTTAGTGACTATTTTGCCAACCAAACGAATTTTTTACTTTTTAGATTAAAATGACTTAAAGGTAAAAAGCTTACTTAAATTCAAATTGCTAAGCGAGCATTTAATATATTCTTACATTAATTATTATACAAGAAGAAATTATTTAATTTATAAGTAATTTTTTAATAATTGTTAATATATTAGTTTTGATTTTTTATAACAAAAACAACTAGTGAAAATGGTACAAGATAATATGAGACTATTAAATTAGGTTGTGCGCTTTTTCTTTCGGATTGTATAATTGGTTTGCCAATTCTGTCGGGTTTGAGAGAGGATACTTTAGGTTCTTTTTATTATTATTATTATTATTTTTTTTAATATTTTGTTGATGATTTGCTGTTGTGAGAGGAAACTTTAGGTTCTTGTTAGTTTTTTTTTTTTTTGGTTTGCTCTTTTATCATCATTTCTGTCCTTTTGTACATATAAATATTGAGTCTTTTTATATATCTTTAATTATTGTGATTTTGATTTACATAATTACTATACTTATGATAAGCGCAATGCGCATGCAATATATTTTATTTTTATTTTATATTTTAGATACATAAAAAAATAAAACAAAAAATTAAAAATATATATGGGAAGTTATTGATAAATTCACAAATTGTGTAGTATATGACTTAAGGTTAATTTATTTTATTTATAATATTAACCCTGTGATAAAATAAATGGATAAACTATTTTTACTGTAAAAAGGTAATTTTGTCCAATAAAGAACTTCATTTACAAGGAGACACCAAATTGGATTCTCCCTTAATAATATAGTATAGATTTTGTTTGGATTTGGTAGAAAAAAGGAAGTGTTAAGTTTCTCTTTAGTCCACGTAGCGGGATTTACTTTGGTCTTTGATAATTTAAATTATTTATTTTATTATTCTTGATGTATAAATTATTTATGTAAAAAAATTAAATTAATTAGATATCATTAAATGTACACTTAACGATACGTTTAACGATATCTTTTTTTTTTTAGACAAATATAATTTATTCATATACTTAGTAATAGTTGATCAATTTGATTTTTAACATGAATAATCTTTACGTGCAAACAATAAAATTTATATCATCACAGTGGAGCTGGAGTGGGTTCCATTTGCTCCCAACTGTATGATGTAATCCACTATATGGACCGCAAAAAAGCTAAATTCAAATAAAAAAATAATTCATGATTATTTATTCAATTAAAAATTACTTCACTTTTCGTGATTATTTTAGATTTTAAGTTTAATCATAAAAGAAACTATTGAACGCTAATAAATTCTTTAAAAAATATTTATAAATAAGAATATAAAATAATTTGAACTGTCACACCCCGCTCCTGCAAGGTACTCTACTTGTGCAGTGGAGCATGATCCCGCCAACATTTTCGTGGCCTTAAAGAATTAACAAGATTTAGAATAGCCAGTAACGAAAAACTTTCCATACAAAACTAATTCAAAAACATCATTTCATTAAAATCGAAGAACATAAGATCAATGGATGCTCCATCCCTTACATTATAATCGGAATACTCCATCCCATACATTACATCTCAAAACTAAAACTCTTTGTCTCCAACATGATATGTCTTTATAATTATAAACCATAAAATGAAAGACAACAATAGTGGCATCTAAGCTTCGATCTCAAGCCTAAGACGTTGACAGTTGTGGACCTTTTAGCGGAACATGCTATTTGCAATCACAAGAGTTACAAGAGAGTACACTTAGTATTATAATGAACAAGATAAAAATCACACGCTCAGTTTTAAGGATAAATCGACATTTTTGAAAAATAATTTATCATTTTTTTAACCAAAAGATAAGTACATATTGCACTCACTTCAACACAGGAAATCTCATAAGTTATAATCAACTTTCTTACTTCACCAAAGGATAATTAAAGCTTGGAAGTTCATAGGATAAAATCAGCAATTCTCACAATAAGGTTTGACCGCCCATAACACATGATAATCAATTTTCATAATAAGGCTTAACAACAATAACTTAGACACAACAGAATAGTTTAATTAAAGCTAAAAAGCCACAATCTATTATACACATTCCCAACACACTCTCTTATTCAATAATGACCAAGTAATCGTCTATCACACAACCAAAAGTTCTGATGGTGCCGTAACCTCAATTCTCAATACACAGACTAACACGTGTTGAAATGAAGGCTACTCCCTACCAAGTATAAGTGGTATGTGCAAGAACTTGTGACTAAGCCCAATAACCTTTAAGACAAAATATAACCCCACTCAACAAGAAACAAAATTCATAGTTGGGTAACCTCCCTCCAACGAGATATAATAGGCCAAAAATTCGCATAACTTGACACTTTAAAATGCACGTATATTATTAATATCATCCGTTTTTCATATACATATTTCTTCCAACTATATAAATAGCACACTTGATTTAATAGTGCATCCTTACATAAAAGTCTCATGCAATCACATTTTGATATGTTAATATGGCATTAACACCATTAACATCATTCTTCTATCCACATATTTCTTTCAACAATATAAATGGCATATTTGAATTAACAAGGCATTCTAAAGTAAAGGTCCTATGCTATCATTCAATAACAACTCATGCTTCAAAATAAGCATATAGCAACGTTTTAGAAAACTCTACACGTCATTACTTGTTTCAAAATAATAGCTAAGTACTCTTACTTAGATTAGATGATTTGCAAACCATCTCCTCTCAATGATCCTCAATTCAAACCTACAATGACAAAATCCCGGTACCTAGAAATCAATTAAAATCGTACATAAGCCTAGGACACAAACTTCTATTGTCAAACAGTGAAGAAAGATTCGGGTTGGTTCTATGATTGATAACTCAAATCTCTTTCTTCTAAGTCCTTAAGAAAGAATTCATTACTTATGATAATTTATTAGCCATTGGAGTCAAATAAACACTTGTCAAAACTTGGCCTCACTCATGATAATTAGGTCACTTACTAAGTATTTCTCATTATCATTAACTAAAAATTTAGAATATGTTTGTCTCACTGTAAAATACTTTTAAAATACTAATCCTAAATAATTTGTTACAAAACCTTAATGGAGTGATACATATACATGTTAGGCACAATTTTCATGAAGAAAGCTAAGCCGTGGAGTGTCCCTAAGGAATAGAAAAAATCGTTGAACAGAAAAGGTCCAAAAATAACATTATTTGATAAAAATGACTTTTAGAAAAAATCGTCCATTTAAATCAGTCCAAATAAATTTTAAATGAAAGATAACTCAAAAATATAATTTTGGCCATAAAGTTTGCATGAGGGAATTTGTTTTCGAATTTTATAAAATTCAACAAAGTAGACTATTTTTTTACTACTTTGGCATACAAGCGTAACAATTTTGTTTGGAGCACTTAGACACTATTCTAGGTTCTCCCAAAAGTCACACATACTAAAAATAACTTCGTGAAACTCCAATAAAAATAGGTTTAGAAAAAGACTCTATTTGGTTCCCCAAAAAATTCAAGGTGTAAAAAACAACTTTTTCTTAGTTTTTCTTTAGTAAACTTGTTCCTATTCTTGTTTAACTTGTATTTTGGATCCATACATGTTATTTCAACTCAAAAAACCAGTGTATTCTAGAGGTCTATCCATCTATATAACATTCTTATTTAACTCATGAAAATTAAAACAAATAAAAAGGTGTAATCTCAACCAATTTCTTAGCTATCTCCTATTTGATTCTTTTTCAACCTCCTTATTTCTAATCTTGTACTTAGGTCTTTAAATCTTATTAAATGTTATAGAGAAGGATTAGAAGAGAAGATTAAAGATAGTTCTTAAGAATTTCTACCTTAAATACTTGATCAAAGATGTTTAGAACTTAGCTGCTTCTTCTTTTTCTTCCTTCTTAAGAGCTCACTCACTCTCTAGACTCACTAAATTCCACCGAATTTGTGTGTGTAAAGAATGGGGAAGCAAGGGTGCTTTATATAGGCACATAGCTTAGGTGATCTTTTTGGCAAAGTACAAAAGGAAGGTTCTTGAAAAGACATGGAGTTCGGGTTGCTTTTATGACAAAGTACAAAATGAATGTACTTGGAAAGTCACATGAAAGATTGTCTTTAAAAAAAGGTGCTTAAAAAGTCACATGAAAGATTATTTAGGGAAAAGAAAAGTGCTTGGAAAGACACATGAAATATTAATATATTTTTATTTATTTTATTTATTTATTTTTTGTATAATTATGAAATCTCTACACATAATATTGCATATATATTTAAATTTGAAAAATAAAATTCTTGGGCCAAGAGAATTAATATTTTTGGCCTCAACATTAAAGGTTTGTTGGGCTTGATCTATGAATTTTCTTACAAATTTATGAGCTTAATTTAAAAGAATTGGACCATTATTTTAGTTAGACTTTTAAGCCTATTTGGGCTTTTCTCAGTGTTTTGGGCCTTATGTGAAATTGAGCCTAGATTAATTTTAGTAATTAAATACTTTGGGCCTTGCTTGCTATTTGGGCCTTATTGATCTTTGGCTTTGGTTTCTACTTGGGCCTTATTTAAACTTTGGGTCATTCTTTTTTCATTAGACTTCAGAGGCTTTCAAACTTTGTAATTTTAAACCAACACTAAGCTTGGCCTATTCTAAAACTCGGGTTACACTAAGCTTGGCCTATTCCAAAACTTGAGTTCAAGAAGACTCTAAATTTAGGTTGACTCATCTCTAGGAAGTTAGGTTCAAAATATTATCCTATAACTAACAAACTGGTTAAAACTTGATTCACATTTCATTTTTATATTGGTTTCGAGAATATGGATTATTACAATATTCTAAACACTTGAATATGAATCGAATGAGAGAAGGTGCTGTGCTTAAAGTACAGCGCCATACTGTGCATTTAAGCACAACATCTTTTCAAATGTGTTTTTAAGATCGAATTCGTTCATTACGTAAAATTCATCAACTTTGTTATTCATAAAAATATCTAGGTTGTCCGTTACATGTAGTTAAGTGATAGTATAATATTAATTTATAAATAAATAAATAAAAATTATAATTTTGAGAAAAAAAAAATTAAACAAATGTTATTCAATAATTTAGCTAAAATATATGATCAATTTAAATTTTTATATAAACAACAAACTCAACAAATTTTATATAATAAATGAATTTAATCATAAAAATATAATTAAAAAAATATTGCACTTGAAAACACAACACGGTGCTACTTTTTTAAGCGGAACACATTTTCCGTTCCCAATATGATTATTGGAGGTATTTAATTTTAGAATGATTTTAACTAAAGTACCGTTTTATGTTTCTTTGTCCTAATTTTTGTTCAACTTATTGATAGGACCTTTTTTGAAATCTTATTCCGAGAATGACCTTTCATTACATTCAATCTGTCTTTCGCGCCTCTCAAGCATTCACGATGACGATTCCTTCAACGGCTCCGAAAAATCAGGGATACGATTCGATCCAACCTATGTAGTCCGATTTTGCTGCTCCGAATGGGTTGAAAACGTAATCGTGTAGCTCTTTATCAATCATGGCCTCCGAAAAATCAGAGACAACTTGAGGATACTGGATCGTTGGATACTGATTCTGTTCAGAATGTGGATTCGCAGAACAAACATCTACAACGGCGCCGAAAATCACATAGGCTGTCATGCTCCGCTGATTCGATAGGTAAAAATAACCGTATCACTAATGAGTTTAGGGTTTTGATTCATTGTTTTTAAACGGCGTGGTTTTGGTTCAATCTGTTCGTATTGGTTTAGGGTTTTGATTCATTGTTGCTAAACGATGTGGTAATGGTCAAAATCTGTATCATATGGGTACACTATTTGGTTCATTTTGGTTGAATACGGTATGATGATACTTTCGACGTTGATTCATTTTGGTTCAATCTTTCGAAAAATAGGGTTTTGCTTCATCCTTCGAAAACCAGGGGTTTTGCTTCATTTTGGTTCATTCTTTCGAAAAACAGGGGTTTCAATCTTTCGAAAAATATCTTAAGGTTTTATTTCATCCTTCGACGTTGCAACTGTGTATCTTTGTTGGTAGCTTATTTGCTTCATTTCGTTTGATTTATGCTTTGATGTATGCATCATTTGCATTGATTTCGTCTTTGACACAGTTTCATTCTGATCTGCACCATTATGTTTCCTTTCATTTTCTGTTGTAACAAAATCAAAACCCCTGTTTTGATTCTAAATGTGAAGCAAAACCCACAGAATGTGATTCTAAATTTGATTTGTCAAAACCCCTGTTTTGATTCTAGATGTGAGTCAAAACCCATGGTTATCTTCATATTTTATGTCATTGTTCAGAATCAGAATGTGCTTCATTGTGGTTTAGTATTTCCTTTTTGTGCTTCATTGTGGTATGTGCTTCACATTTGATTTTGAAACGACGTTTGGAATCATTATTCGTTCGAAATTTGATGCATTATGTTTCATTTTGTGGGTTTTTCTTGACATTTAGAATCACGTTTAGAATAAAAAATCGAGACATTGTTCATAGTGTTTCATTCTGATTCACATGTGATTGATGTATGGACATTGGAATAGCAAACCCATGTTTCGCTTCAACTTTGATTTTTCAATGACGTTTATAATCATTTTCAGTTCTAAATTTGATACTCTGTGTTTCATTTTGTGGGTTTGCTTCACATTTAGAATCACGTTTAGAATCAAACTTTGCGCCATTGTTCAAAGTGTTTCATTTTGATTCACATGTCATTCTTTTTTGGACATTAGAAGCACATTTAGAGTATTGATTACCTCCATATTTTGTGCCATTGTTCAAAAATACAATGTGCTTCATTATCCGTATAAAATTTGATAATCTGTGTATCATTTTGTGGATTTTGCTTCACATTTAGAATCACGTTTATAATCACATTTTGTCATTGTTCATAGTGTTTCATTTTGATTCACATGTGATTCATTTTGGACATTAGAATCACATTTAGAATCAAATTTGAATCAAAATTTGTGTCATTGTTCATAGTGTTCCATTTTGGTTCACATTTTCTTAGGAAGGGACATTAGAATCACATTTATATAATTGTTTAGCTTCATAGTTTGTGCTATTGTTCATAATGATAACGTGCTTCATTGTGGTTTAGTAGTTCATTTTGTGTGTCATTGTGGTTCATTTTGTGGATTTTGCTTCACATTTAGAATCTCGTCTAGAATCACATTTTGTCATTGTCCATAGTGTTTCATTTTGATTCATATATGATTCATTTTGGATAATAGAATCACATTTGGAATCACGTTTAGAATCAAAATTTGTGTCATTGTTCATAGGGTGTCATTTTGGTTCACATGTGCTTAATTTTGGACATTAGAATCACATTTACGTAATTGTTAAGCTTCATAATTTGTGCTATTGTTCAGAATGACAATGTGCTTCATTGTGGTTTCGTATTTCATTTTGTGCTTCATTATGATATGTGCTTTACATTTGATTTTGGAATGATGTATGGAATCATTGTCCGTTCAGAATTTGATAATTTGTGCTTCACATTTAGAATAAAAAATTTAGTCATTGTCCATAGTTCATTTTTATTCACACTTGCGATCGGGGCACACGCGATGCGTGTGCAATTTAAATTATGTAAGAATTTTAAAAAATATTATCATGCTAGATATAATAAAATTTATAATTTTTTTTGTGAAAAAAACATTAAAAAAATTAAAACTCAAATTTTATCGTACTGTCAGTTCATTCAAAAGTAATGAAAAAAAGAATACTATCAACAATTAGTCATAAAAAATAGAATAATTTTTATATGGATAACTCTTGTAAAAATAAAATAAAATAAAAAGCCTAACATGTACCAAAATTTAAAAAATGACAGAATATCATTTTTAAAATATTTGATATTGTTGTTATTTTCATGTAAAACCAAAAATATTAAAAGTTCCATAGTTTAAATTGTAGTTCAAATTCTTTTTTGATATTTTAAAATTTATGATGATTAAGATCTCAAAAAAAATTTCCCAACAAAAAAAAATTTACTGTCATGAAAATGGGTATTTGAAAATACTTGTAGAGTTAGAGAGAGAAAGTAAGAATGTGAGAATACATGTAGAGTTAGAGAGTAAAAATGGAAGAGATACTAACATATGCCTCCTATATTATACTGGAGAGAGAGAGAGAGAAAGTGAGAAAAAACCCATAATGACAATACATGTAGAGTTAGAGAAAGAAAGTGAAAGAGAAACTACCTTCTTCTACCATGCAAATGAGAGAGAAAGTGAGGGAACCCAAAATCCCCTTTTGTAGAAGAGCTAAAAATTTGTAGAGAAATCTTCTCTCACACGCAATTCAGCAAACACGATAGTGCGGAATTGGTAAACTGCGCACAAGAAAAGGAGAGACTTTTGAGTGATGTGGGATTTGAAAAAGAAGAGATTTGGAGGGAAGTTAAGTAATTGCTGGGTGGTTTGGAAATTAAGAATTGACTATATTAATTTTATAGTTATTTTTTTTAGTGTTTATAATTTTAAAAATGTAGTATTAAAATGATGGACAAAATGAAAATATAAGAATTTGGCTGACTTCAAGTTAATTTTAGTGTTTTCTTTATAATAGTATAGAAGAAGAATATATTATTAAAAATAAAATTTATTATTTTTATAAATATTAATATTTTATATAAATATTTATACATTATAAACCTATTGAACGGTGTTTAACATCTTCATTCATAAAAATAAACTTTTTAAACACGACGGCATTGCAGAACTTAAAAAAACCTACTTATACTGATTAATCCGCTTGATGATGCCACGTGGTCACTCAGATCATTCGTTTGCCTCCCTAGTGAGTTCTCCTCATTGTCCTCCATTTCTCTCTCTCACCAGATACCATTTTTCCTCTACCAAACACCCTGCACCCATCACACCTTGCTGCTAACCACCGCGAGTCACCCACAACCACCGCCGACCATCACAGCCACCATCTCTGCACCCATCACACCTTGCTGCTAACCACCGCGAGTCACCCACAACCACCGCCGACCATCACAGCCACCATCCCCACACAATCGCGGCCACCTTCGCATCACCACCGATGGGTTGCCGCTAAATCTGTGTGTACCAATAGTTCTTCACTTTTTGTTCTACAAAAGCCAAAATGAACTAAGAGGCAAGGGTCAACAACCAAATTGATTTAAAGCTTCCTTGAGGTATGAATTTGTCCACGTTGCAGCGTAGAGCAACATCGGCCACTGGGAATTCAGCCGTCGAAACATTGAATTGAAGAGAGAGAATCATTTCACAGAACTCATACGAAAAAACAAAAAACTCAAAACCTCTGGAAATAGAGTACCTATATCTTGAGGAAAATATAAAAAAATGATTCGGTGAAAGTGTGTGGTGGTCTGTGGTAGTGTGTGAGGGTGGAACCGTGTGATTGTGTGGGAGACGAGAAAAAAGAAGATGCGCCGGCGATGGTGTGTGGTGTAATTGCTGAATTTAAAGAATAGAGAAGTGACCGGCTGGGAGCGAACAGCCCCTCCCAAAATTTGTAAAATTTCTTTAACAAATCAAATAAAAAAATGGGAATCAAAGTACAGAAATAAAAGAGATAGAGATAGAGAGACATGAAGAGTGAATGCATGTGGTCTCTCTCTCTCTCTCATACCTGTGTTTGCCGATGATGGATCTTGAGCGAACGCATGCTACAGATTTAAGTTTGGATTTGGTGCTAGAGTTAGAAAGAAAGAGGGTTAGAGAGCGACGAATCTTGATGAATGCAAGTTGGGATGTGGAGCAGAGAGTTAGAAAGGAGGGTCTGGAAGTGAATAGATGAATGGAAATAACTGCTGATAACTGATTGGAACGTGGGGATATGTTGTGACAATTTTACAATTGTGTCATTCATAGTTAATCTGGAAAGTCTCAGCCAATTGAAGGGAAAATTCGACAGAGAAAAATCCGACTGGCTTCATGAATTGAGTTTCCTTTATAATAGTATAGATGTGATCCATGCTGGACATTAGAATAACAATGACAGTATTATCTAGCTTCATATTTTGTGACATTGTTTAAAAATATGCTATTTGTTCCATTGGTATTTTTATCAGTTCTACGTTTAGTTTCATATTATGTGGTTTTTGATTCACACTTGGCTTAAAAAACATGGTATTTTAATGTGTCACTTTTCATTTTGCCTTTTTTTTTAATTTGCCGTGGTTTCATTTGTTTCATTTTCCAAACACATGCTATTGTATCATTTTGCAGAATACATCACATCTCTAGAGGTGGTGCGCTATACTGGTAGAATGACATTCAGAAAAAAGAATAATACAAATATGGATACGAAAAAGGAGAGTGGATACTACAAACCATACTGTTCACACCTTGGTGGTTTAATAAAATTCCTTGTAAGTGCAAATCTTCGGCAAGAACATGTTACTGCAATGAAGAAGAAACCATTTTGGTACTTGTTTGATGCATTGCGAAAGAACAAGTTGTCTATTGCAAAATACTGCAAGTATGACAATGTTGTTGCCAACATTATCAAGTCGTACGATCCAGCAAGCAATAAGTTCAAAATTTGTCGTGTTGCAATCCCATTCACCAAAGGGGAAATGAAGTTAATTTTTGGGATAGTATGTGGAGAAGAAGGTACACATATGTTTCTTATCGTTGATTAGTTGTTCTGGCATTGTGGTTTGCATTTAATGTATTTTCATCGAATTTGAGTGTGGTCATTTTTTAAAGAATTGACATAGTATAATTTGACCACGTTTGTTAAAGAAGTCATTATTTTGGATATCCTTCTCCATCGCTACCTAAACATTACTTGATGTCTCATTTCCCTTTCTTACAATATAGAACACAATTGTAACCTGCCACCATTTTCTTTGAACCGATCAAATAGTATAGAATATACTATCTAATCTTACATGTATCATTTCATAATACATGTATAAATTTGTGGCCATAGGGATGGATTTGTCTCAAGGTGCTAGAGAGTTGACGACATACAGACGACGCAGGTGCCATAATGCAAGATGACTTATTGGCCCGGCACTAAAAACGATATTGGAAGAAGTGGTTGAGGGCACAACCCAAGATGACGTGGATGGCGTCGTAAGGACATTGTGCATGTACGTCTTCCTAGCCCTATTTTTTTGTACATCGGGCACTACAATGGGGTGGGTGTACCTAACTTACATGGAGAACATTAGATTGATGCGTAGATATGACTGGGCTAAAGCGATTCATACCACGCAAATGATATCTATCAGGAGCAATTACCGTACATCTAGAAAAATGACTGGATGTGTCATGGCATTACTGGTAATGGTAACTTTATTAGTTCATATACATCTTCTTAGCTTCAGTTATATGTAATGATGCATTTGACAACCATGTTTTTAATTCAAAATCTGTTGCAGTACTGGCTTTGTGAGCACACATCCATTGTGCTACCTGAATAATCTGATGCATTTCCTAGATGTTTGAAATGGGATTTGCCGATGATGGAGGCGGAAGTGAAGGATAAATCCATATCCACAATATCAAGGAACAAGGTATTTGCATACTAAAATGAGACTTTTAAAATGGGATTTGAAATGGAATTTGTGGCCATCTATGTATCATTTAATGGTATCATTGAATCATTATAAGTTAAAGTTGTATGGATCAAAGAGCTAATGCCGACAGAGTACGAGATGAAAAAAATCAATAGAAGAATGAGGAAAATTCAAGTTCAGGGCACATTGAACATTGACGAGGAGGACAGAGCCAATAAAACAAAAGAAGAAGAACACATTAATGCAGAGCAACAGTTTGAGGATCAAGAAGGTCATGGCACAGTGGTTGGGATGGAGTTGACCACTGAGTTTGAGGATGATGGAGTGCAAGATATTTACAATGAAGCAGAACTTGGGGAGAACATCACTCCCAGAGTAAGTGACGCTGAGAAGGACTTTTCAATAGTAAACAATGAAATGAGTGTGGATGAGACACAAAAGGAAACCTTAATAATAGAGTTGCAAGAACAAGTGTTGCAGTTGAATGAAGCGGTAAAGGAGTGTGATGCCGTAATATCATCCCTTAAAGAGAAGATAGATAACTTAACAGAGGTGTTGGAAGAGATGGCGGTTCATGAGAATAACGCAAGCAGCTAGAGCAGAGAAATCCCAAAACTTGGCGGTCACTGAACCAAGTTCAATGGTTAGAAATTTCAAGGGAAAGAACAGAAAGTTGAAGATATTACCTGAATACACATATGAAGGATAGAAACGAAAAACCAAGAGACGGATGAAGAGCGAAGGAACAGGCAATCATGTTTTGGTAGATGTTGAAGCTGAGGGGGAAAGTGGTGAACCAATTGGTAAAAAGTTGAAGCCTCTAACATTTGTACATAATCAAATTGTACATCTTTTGTTGGAAAAGGAGGATCAACAGAAAATATTGCGCATATGGGAAATGGAAGAACACAGGTTAGTATTTTAGAAATGATAAGTCGTTCCAAAAATAGTATTCCATATGAATATTTATTAATAAAAATGGAACTAACCAAAGGAACAAACATTTGCAGTGTATGTGTGTGGGAGGGGGATGACCACGGAACTTGTGTGCTTACAGACGACATCAGATGCTTATTGATGAAATCGAATTTTTCAAACAGTGTGAGTATTTCTATTATGAAAAGTATTAACTTATTTACCTAATATATATTGTCAAATTTGGACAGTATGATGCGAGTGAATCTTACTAATTAACTACATAGGTCATTGATGGATATACTGAAGTACTTACAAGCAAGCGTAAACAAATGGCACAAGATACACCTGAAGTTAAATTGCATGATAAAATTGGTGATAATTGTTATATTTTCTCTAGCCTAGCATACGTAAGAACTAACTAAAATATCGTCTGCTCCATTATTGTATTTGAATGTATGCATTTTCATTTGATATTGAAAAACAAACTATTATGTCAATGTTAGCAATTATTAAGCTCCAAGAAGCTTGGAGAAAGGTCGTGGACCTTGCAATTCCACATGACATGAGCCTTCATGAAACGTTTCCTACTATTCCCCTTGCATCATGCTAATCATTGGACCTTACTAGTTTATGACAATGAGGTGGGTCGTTGGTACCATTACAATCCGATGAAATCGAGAGGCCACGATCCATATATGGATATTGTAGTAATTAAAATAGCTACAATATTATAATGATTTGTATGAATATAATTGCTAATATGGAATGTGTTGATAATGGTATATCATACAAAATGCAGAAGTCTTATATAGCTGAATACATAAGCACTGTCAGCTTTGAACTCTTAACACAAGATCACAGTTAAGATCTTGTACCAGATAATGGCTGCCCACAACAACAGAGTGGATCGTACATATTATTATAATTCGTCAAGTGCTAAATTAGTTTCATTTTAGTCATCATTTACTAATATTGATGGGGTGTTGTAACATTAGATTCTTGACTAATTTGTACTTTATATATATTGACATTTTGTAGATTGAATTGTGGTGTTATCGTCTGCTACATCATTCGACAATATGCGTTGAATGAGCCAGGAGAAGGAGTTCTACCGATAGATATGTGCTTATGGCTACGAGCATAGATTATTCATGAGTTCATTAGCGATCCAGTACGTTCATAGAATAAGGATGTTAAGAAAGAGGATTGACTGATTTGTACTTTATAGTATATTCCAATGGTTTACAAACAGTTTTGCTAAGGGTTGATACATTAGGTATATTTGATATGTTATGAAACAGTTTATGAACAGGTTTTGAACCAGTTATGCTGATAATTGGTATATTTTGAAAAGTTTGATTTTTCTTTCGGATTATGTGATGATGGCAGAATGTATTGATGTAATATTATGTAAAATTAGTGTATTGATTTGTTTACATTCACTAATTATGTTGCAACAAATATGTTGTTCACTTATTATGTTTCATTAGTTTGCATCAAAAAAATTAAAAAACAGTTACATTGTAAGAAATGGTCGAATTAAAACAGGTTGTGTCATGTGTATCATTTTTGGCAAAACCAAAAAGATAGTGCTGTTTTACATGGTTTTCATTCACAGTTTGTGACTTTTTTCGAGTTGTTGTTGGACACATTCTTTTATGTGAAGCATTATCTGCAAATTGTGAAGATGCTTGGAGATTAATTGTGTGATTGGTTTTTTTTAGTTAACCATGTAGAAATGTGGTAAACAAACAAGTGAAGAACAACAAAAACTTGGTTCACTCTCAGAAATGCTTGAATTAAAATAGGTAGTGAAACATGTTTGAAAACAGGTTCACCCATTGATTTCATTACATATAAGACATGTTTGTGAATCATTCCAGTGTATTATTTCAGCATTACTGCGCTAATGAATCGGTCAATTAATGATTTCATTCCAAGTTGATATTGCGCCAATGAATCAGTCAATTAATGATTTCATTCCAAGTTGAAACATGTTTTCTCATGTGTATTATTTCCTGTGAGACCCTGACCTGTTTTCTTTTTCGGTGTTTTTTCGACACGTATTTTTCATTTTCGTTGTAGCATGTTCTTATACATTTAATGCATGTTCGGATTTAAATATGCATGTGGGGTTGGTTTCCAGGGTCGTTGGGTGTTACAGTGCGAATTTAAAAAAAAAAAATTGGTAGCCTATAACTATCTTCTTTTAGATATTTTTTTCAAAATATCTTTTTATTTCTCTCTCTAGCTTTTGAACCAACCCAAACGCTTTACCTTCTCTCTAACTTCTTGGGGGCTCGGGACTCGATTTTTCACGATCCAATAGCGGATCCCTGTTAGTGGCACAGTGGGCTACGCGTTCATCTGGACAGAATTTTATTTCGGCAAAGTTTGGTTTTGCACGTGGATCGAGCCATCGAGTTTTTGACTAAGCGAGGTAGGATCCTAGACTCTCATGTCTTATAAAGGTGCTACGTGTAATCGTGCGTGTTTTTACCGGTTAAAAATGCATGAAAAATCGATTTAAAGATAGAGTTTTGGTTTAAAACCGTTTTTGGGTTGTTTTCGGTTGGGTGAACCGGGTTTTGAGATTTTTCGTTTGGTGGTTCTTGATGTTTTGGGCTCGTGTATGTCAGTGGGTGTTAAAAATATGCGAATTGATAAGTTTATGTGTGTTTTGAAGCATCATAGTGAGTGTTTGATAGTTTAGGGGTTGGAAAATCTGAACAGGGAAAAATTTGAGTTTTTCTCGGATGGTAGCTCGCTCGAGCACCCGACGTCCGCTTGAGCGGACTGACTGCGCAGAGCCGTTTTATTTTGATCATAACTCCCTCGTTCGGACTCGAAATTGGGTAGATCTTGTACTCAAATTGAAGCCCTAGAAGTTTTCTTTCCAATGATACCTCTCTCACAAGAAAATTATTTTTGTAGAAAACGTTATGATCAAAATAGTGAGAGTATGTCAAATTTTCTTAACTGTTTTTCATCAGTGTTGGCTGTGTTGGGCGTGTGGAGGTTCGTGTTGGAGCTCGTTTTGGTTGTGTAGGAGCCTTGGGTGTCACGCCCCAAAATTCGGGCCACGTAAAACACCCATAAACAATCGAACATACACCAAATCCGAGAATACACTCTCAAAGTAAACATAAATGCATGGTATATAAATGCCGAACGAAAAACATTACAAGGCTCTAACGTCAAGAAACATGTATTAAACATACATGATACAGATTGAAACAAAAAGGATTACTATAACTCCTCCACCTCTCCAGCACCTCCAGATCAACCTGCGTGACCAGTACCTGAAGAAAAGCAAATCCCACACCGTGAGCCAAGGCTCAATAGAAACTAGATAGGCATCCAGTATAAACAAAACATGCTAAAAAATCGTAGTGCAGGTTTAGACTCTCTTTCCAGCGTTGAAAACAGTTTTCACATGCAAATGGGAAAGCGAGGTTACAAACTATCTTTTGATTCACTCATAGGAGCCTGAAAACGGTTGAAAAAGGGTTTTTAGATTGCGATTCACACGACTCTTAAAATAGTTTGAAAATTGGTCTATTCGTCCCATAATGCAGTACATGCAATTCATGAGACATACAATTGGCCCTTACACATCGCAACCACAGATCTAACAACGGGCCCTCACACGCCGCAACCACAGTCCTAACATTGAGACAAAGATCCGTACATAAACATACATTTTCGGGATAAAACCGTATACTATGGGGTAAAATTATAGACCAAACCACAGGGTAAAACCGCACTTTACTGTAAGCCACGGGATGAAACCGGCGACCACAGATTATATCACGGGATAAAACTGTAAACCACGGGATAAAATCGTATACCGTGGGATAAGACCACACACCACGGGATAAAACCGCATATTATAGGATAAAATAAACATTACGGGATAACACCAAAAATTACGGGATAACACCGAATCACCACATGCATACTAAACCAGGGTTTAAATGCATAGAGCCACGTACTATCCCTACGTTTCATAAACTACGCCACATGCTACATCGAAAACTACGGGATAACACCGAATCACCACATGCATACTAAACCAAGGTTTAAATGCATAGAGCCATGTACTACCAATACGTTTCACAAATCACGTCACATGCTACACACGTGACTCACATAATACTTGCAACTCATGCAACATATACCATATACATCCGTTCCGCATATTCCACATAAACATGCCTATAAAAACTTCTGAGTTTTAAAGCATGCAACTACGGTACACGTAACGATACCAAAATCATGTAATCCACTTACATAATCTATGCATAATAAACCACAATTATAAATGCATAAACCAGCTATAAGCACACATAGCTATATAACTTCAAATCATGACATCACCCGCCACAAAACTCGGCATCCACTCATAGGGACAACCAAGCCTAACCCGAAGGCCCACATCTAACCCCTTAAAGCACGGGCTCACTAACACCACATTTTCTCCAAAGGTGCCACGGGTCCTAACACGCCCCACAACCAACGATGCACAAGTACCACGCACATAACCGTGCCCTAACAACCCGCATCTAACCACGCACGTCACACTCGAGGACGGCACCACAAAAACACTTAAGGCCACGACAAGACCCCCGAAGCTACCACGCAACCAATCGAACCCCCAAAAGGCATCCAATAGTATTTCAATTGACTAACCCCATAATCAATCAACTAAATACCGTAAGAAACCAATTAGAAACTAAGAAACCAACCAAAACCACAAACACAAAACTGCCCAGGTTTAGTCGACTGGACCCCAACCTCCAGTCGACTGAACAACACACTAGAAAACCACAAAAATGCCTCAATGCACGATTCAGTTGACCGAACCCCACGGTCCAGTCGACCGAACTCAAAAACTACGATCCAGTTGACTGAACCTATGAGTTCAGTCGACTAAACAAGCCCATAAACTATTTTTAAGCTACGGGTTCCACCTCTAAACCCCGAATCGAAGCCTCCAAACTCCCACACAACACCCTCGGACATCCACACGCCCAAGCCAAACACCAAACCCTCGAAAGAGACTCTTGAAACACGATTTCATCCACTAAAATCGACGAAACACGAGTTTTTAACCCAAAAATCTAACTTTACAAAAAATTAGATCTACAGCTATCTAACCGTTAAAAATATACACGATTACACGTAGCACCGTTATACAGCAGTAGGGTCTAGAATCCTATTTCGGTGAGTTCAAAACTTGACGTCTCAAACCACGTGCAAAATTGAGTTTCTCCGAAATAAAATTCTGTTCGGATGAACATGTAGACCACGATGCTAATAACAAAGATCGACAATTTGTTCATCAAAAATCGAGCCCGGGCCCCCGAGAACTTGGAGAGAATGCAGAAAGAAAACAGAAAGTTTGTTGGAGAAGTTTTGAAAAATATCTTTATGAAAATATCAACTCTAGGTATTTATAGGCCTCCAAAATATCTTATTTTTGAAATTTTTTAAAATTTGCACCACAATGGCTCACGGCCCTATGAACCTATCCCGCATCAATATCTAAACCTGATCATGCATCAAAAAAAATAAAAACATGCTCAAACAAAAACACGTAATGCGCGACCGAAAATGCCGAAAAAGAAAATGGGTCAAGGTCTCACAACTCCACCCCCCTTAAAGGAATTTTGCCCCCGAGATTCAACTCAAGGTCAAAACAACAAACCGTTGATCGCAATCGACACAGGTATACGAGATGGTCAGCCAAATCATTTATAGGATATAGTCAAACAAGGTTAGGCATCCTAAACAATGGCCAACTATCTCAAAGACACAGGATCTACAACTCACCCTAATGTCAAATTATCACCAGCCACTGTCTCAACACAGCACACCACCCCCGGAGTTCATCACCAACTCCCAAACGGATGCAACAAAGAAACTGGCCCAAAGCCTGCAGACTCAAAAAATACATCTGCTCGTTGAAGGCATATTTGCATCATCCAGCACAACCGGTGCCCTGGATGAACTAGGAGCTATTAGGGAATACGCTCGTGGCAGTATCGCTCTACCTTATCCACCATAACTCGGTGCTGTCGGCTGCTGCATCGATTGAACTGTCGTACTCCCACCTGTCATCCGAAAAGTCTGAACCGCAGGATACTGTTGTCGCTCCTGCACATATAAGCTCGCTAGTGTGCCCACTGTACTCGGCGCACCCTATCTCTAGGGACAAGTCCTACGGATATGCCCTGTCTGATCACATTTATAGCAAATTGGCAGCTCTGTCCCTTGCGACAGATCTGGTATGGAACTTTGAGACTGCCTCAACTGTGGGTCTTGGTATTGCCTCAACTATGGGCAATCTGGAACACAATGCCCCAGCTCTCCACATCGATAACATCTGACCTCCCTCTGCTCTGGCCTCCCCGACGAAGCCACTGATGGTACTGGTGTAGAGAACTGCTGTGGTCTAGATGGATGAAAGCTAGGACTAGAGGACCTCTGCCTCTTGCTAGAACGCCTACCTGTCTGCGCCTCTATCCCATCCTAAGGTGTCCTGGCTTCGCTAGAAGCTCGAATCTCAGTCATAGTGTTCTTCACCCTTGCTGCTGCCTCTAACAGCTCTGTGAAGACACGAAGTCCCATCGCGACCACACGCTCCCTGATCGCTGGCCTCAACCCCCACTCGAACCTCATCGATTGCAGCTCGTCTGTGCTCACCAACTCCGGTGCAAATCGGGACAAGCATGTAAACCTGGCCTCGTACTGCATGACATCTATGGCCCCCTAGGTGAGAGTGTAGAACTCCTCCCTGTACATATCCCTCCTCGAAACTGGAAAGTATTTCTCTAGAAACACTCCTGTAAAAGCTGCCTATGTGACTTCCACAATGGTCCTGGCATACTTCTACCATGCATGAGCAGCACCCCTCAATTGAAAGGTAGCAAAAGAAACCCGCAACTCGTCCTCCTCAATCTGCAATGTGTCCAAGATCTGAGTCACCAACTCTAGCCACTCTGTTGCCATAATAGGATCAAGATCTCCCGCAAAGGTAGGTGGATCCATGTGCCTAAACTCCTGCATCGCTACTGTAGCCCTCGCCTCTAGTACACCCTCTCTCTCCCTAATAATCTCACCTCTAACCAACTGCTGGATAGAACTCGCCAGCACACACAACAACTCTGTCGCGTCCATCGGTTCCAGGGGAGCATTGGCATCCCCAGCATCAGGGATAGGAACATCCCCTTGGCCAACACCATGGCCACGGCCTCAACTACGGCCTCGCCCTCATCTCACAGACATTGCCTCTATATGAAAGCAAAATAATACATAAGACGCAGCACATGAACATAAACGCTAAACACCTAGCATGCTAACACATAGCCACATAGGTTCATGCTAACAACCTCACATACCGAGGAGAACCGACAAGAATGACGCGTCAATCTAGATAACCTACTCAGATTTTCTACTAGAAATCACCTCAGCTAAACACGTTTCTAACTTGGCTCCCAAGTTTGTTAATCCAAACGCCCAAAGGCAGGACTAATCAATCCCACAATTTAACCCACATGCTCACATATACACAATATCCCCATGCTTAACATGCTAACACGTACATATTATCAAAGCATCTAAACACATGCAGTCAAGCACACGCAATCAACCTTACACAGTGATGCAAACTTTTTCCACGGCTCTTAGGTATTTGAACCCAGAGCTTTGATATCAATCTATCACGCCATAAACTCTGGGCCACGTAAAATACCCGTAAACAACCGAATATACACCAAACTCGAGAATACACTCTCAAAGTAAACATATATGCATGGTATATAAATGCCGAATGGAAAACATTACAAGGCTCCAACACCGAGAAACATGTATTAAACATACATGATACATATAGAAACAAAAAGGAAGACTATAACCCATCAACCTCTCCAGCACCTTCACATCAACCTGCGTGACCGGTACCTGAAGAAAACATTAACCTGCGTGACCGGTACTTGAAGAAAAGCAAATCCCACATCGTGACCCAAGGCTCAGCAAAAACTAGACAGGCATGCAGTATAAACAAAACATGCTAGGAAATCGTAGTGCAGGTTTAGACTCTCTTTCGAGCATTGAAAACAATTTTCACATGAAAACGGAAAAGTGAGGATACAAACCATCTTTTGACTCACTCATAAGAGCCTGAAAACAGTTGAAAATGGATTTTTACATCGCAATTCACACGACTCTTAAAATAGTTTGAAAATTGGTCTATCCGTCCCATAATACAATACATACAATCCATGATACATACAATCGGCCCTCACGCGCCGCAACCACAGATATAACAATCGGCCCTCATAAGCCGTAACCACAGTCCTAACACCGAGATAAAGATCCATACATAAATATACATTCCCGGGATAAAATCGTATACTATGGGGTAAAACCATGGACCAAACCACATGGTAAAACTGCATACTTTACTGTAAGCCACGGAATGAAATTGCCGACCACAGATTATACCATGGGATAAAACTGTAAATCATAAAATCGTATACCGCGGGATAAGACCACACCACGGGATAAAACCGCATATTACAGGATAAAACTGAACATTACGGGATAACACCGAAAACTACGGGATAACACCGAATCACCACATGTATGCTAAACCAGGATTCAAATGCATAGAACCACGTACTATTACTACGTTTCACAAACCACGTCATATGCTACACACGCAACTCACATAATACTTGCAACTCATGCAACATATACCATATGCATCCGTTCCGCATATTCCACATAACCATGTCTACAAAACTTCTGAGTTTTAAAGCAAGCAACTATGATACACGTAACGATACCAAAATCATGTAACCCACTTAAATAATCCATGCATAATAAATCACAATTATAAATGCATAAAACCAGCTATAAGAACACATAGCCATATCACTTCAAACCATGACATCACCCGCCACAAAACCAAACATCTATTCACAGGGACAACCAAGCCTAACCCGAAGGCCAACATCTAACCCCTTAAAGCACGAGGTCACTAACACCACATTTTCTCCAAAAGTGCCACGGGCCCTAACACGCCCCACAACCAACGATGCACAAGCACCACGCACATAGCCGTGCCCCAACAACCCGCATCTAACCACGCACGTCACACCCGAGGACGGCACCACAAAAACACTCGAGGCCACGATAAGACCCCCGAAGCTACCACGCAACCAATCGAACCCCCAAAAGGCATCCAATAGTATTTCAATTGACTAACCCCATAATCAATCAACTGAATACCGTAAGAAACCAATTAGAAACTAAGAAACCAACCAAAACCACAAACACAAAACTGTCCAGGTTCAGTCGACTGGACCCTAACCCCGAGTCGACTGAACAACACACTAGAAAACCACAAAAATGCCTCAATGCACGATTCAGTTAACCGAACCCCACGGTCCAGTCGATCAAACTCAAGAACTATGATCCAGTTGACTGAACCTATGAGTTCAGTCAACTGAACAAGCCCATAAACTATTTTTAAGCTACGGGTTTCACCTCTAAACCCCGAATCGAAGCCTCTAAACTCCCACACAACATCCTCGGACATCCACACGCCTAAGCCAAACACCAAACCCTCGAAAGAGACTCTTGAAACACGATTTGATCCACCGAAATTGACGAAGCATGGGTTTTTAACCCAAAAATCCAACTTTATAGAAACTTAGATCTACGCTATCTAACTATTAAAAGCATATACGATTACACGTAGCACCCTTATACAGCAGTAGAGTCTAGAATTTTATCTCGGTGAGTTCAAAACTTGACGTCTCAAACCACGTGCGAAATTGAGCTTCATCGGAATAAAATTCTATCCGGATGAACGCGTAGACCACGATCCTAATAACAAAGATCGACAATCTGATCATAAAAAATTGAGCCCGGGCCCCCGAGAACTTAGAAAGAAGGCAGAGAGAAAATAGAAAGCTTGTTGGAGAAATTTTGAAAAATATCTTTATGAAAATATCTAATTCCAGATATTTATAGGCCTTCAAAATATCTTATTTTTGAAAATTTTCAAAATTTGCACCATAACAACTCACGGCCCTGGGAACCTATCCCACATGCATATCTAAGCCCGATCATGCATAAAAAAAATAAAAATATGCTCAAACAAAAATATGTAATGCGTGTCCAAAAATTCCGAAAAAAAAAACGGGTCAGGGTCTCACATTGGGGGTTTCTTTTGGTTGTGTGGTGGCCTTTTAGTCGATTGGGTTATGGGGCTCGCTCGAATACTCTCCTCTAGTGATTTTTTTGTTGGTTAGATTATGAGGTTCTGTCAATTGAAGTCACGGAGAGGGTGTTGATCATTTCATGCGGGGTGTTGGGGCACAGTCGTGTGTGTGGTGGTTGGTGCATCGCTGGGTGCGGAACGTGTTGGGTCCGGTGTTCTTTCTAGAAATGAGGTTTTGGTGAGAACCGTTTTGTGGGAGGTTTATATTGGCCTTTAGTTAGGTCGTGTTTTGTAGGTTTGTTGCTTGTGTTGGGTGCATGTCGGCGTCGTGGGTTTGTGTTGGGCGCGTATGGGTGTCATGGGTCTGTGTGGGGTGTATGACGTGCGTGGTTAGTTGCGGGTTTTTGGTACACGGTTGTGTTTGTGGTGGTTAGTGCATCGTTGCGTGCAGGGGTTTGGTTCTGTTTCTTGGTTTGAGTTTTCTCCTAGCATTGACCGCTTGAACGGTGGTTGTGCACTCGAGCGAGCTGGTGGCCGATAGTTGGGTCGGTGGGTGACCGCTCGAACGGTGGTCGTCCGCTTGAGCGAGATGGTGGTAGAGATGTATGTCGGTAGGGGACTGCTCGAGCAATGATTGAGTGCTCGAGCGCTCGAGTGATGTTGGCCTCTGGGTTAAGTTTTAGTTTTCTGCATCGTTGGTTGTCTCGCTGAGTGGACGGGTTGCTCGATGAGTAGATGTCTGGTTGTATGGAATGTGGTGCCGTTATGTGAAAAGTAGTATTTTACGTGGCTATGTGCATTTAAAACTCTAGTTTTAATTATGCATGTTGCAGGACGAATATGTGGTCTTGTAGTATCTAAAACTCTAATTTTAGTGACACATGTGTGTGCTTATATGGTCGGACAGAAAAGTGGTCTGATGTGTTCCGAACGAAAAGGTGGTCCAATGACCCGTGGACGGAAAGGTGGTCTGATGTGTTTTGGACGAAAAAGTGGTTTATGGGCGAAAAAGTGGCTCGATAAACAGTAGCTCTAGTTAACATGGACGGAAAGGTGGTACAAGAAATGTTAACTCTGGTTAACGACATGTGTGTGCGTGTGGGATCCTGAAGGATGGAAAAGTGATCCTGACGGTGCACATGTGTGTAAGTGTCTGAGTCTAAGGGATGGAAATGTGATATTGAAGATGCGTGATGTGTTTTGTATGGGTTGCATGCGTTGTGTGTGTTGCACGGGTTGCATACGTTACATGTGTTGAGTTGCATGGGTGGCATGCGTTGCGTGGGTTGTACAAGTTAGCTCTGGCTAATGATGTATTAGTTGGAGCTATGGTCCTTCGGTGAGAGTCCGAGAAAATTCTTGTGATAGGTGTGTACCACCGTATTTTTTTTTGTAGAACTGTTGTTGGGGCTTGTGAGGTCCAGTTATATGTATCATGGATTACATGTACTGTATTATGGGACGGATAAAATCAATTTTAAATTATTTTTAAAACTCGTGTGAGCCGTGATATAAAAATCATTTTCAAACCGTTTTCAAGGCTCTTGTGGGTCGACAATGGTTTTTATCCTCGCTTTTCTGTTTTCATGTGAAAATTATTTTAAAGGCTTGAAAGAGAGTCGAAAATTGCACCTCATTTTTTTAGAATGTTTAGCTTATATTTCATGCTTGACTAGTTTCTGCTGAGCTTTGGCTCTTGGTGTGGGATTTGAAATGTTTTTCAGGTACCAATCACGCAGGTTGATCTGGAGGTGTTGGAGGGGCGGAAGATCTATAGTATTCCTTTTCGTTCTTTTTGTATCAAGTACGTTTACATGTTTTTTTGGTATTGGAACCGTGTAATGTAAGCCTTTTGGCAATTACATATAATGCATGTGTGGTTTATATTTAGAGTGCATTCTCGGGTTGGGTGTTATGTTTGGTTGCTTGTGGGTGTTTCACGTGACCCGGAGTTTGGGGCGTGATAGTTCTGCAAATTCGAAAGAGATTGTGCTATTTGAAATGGTTTTCATTTTCAGTTTGTGCCTTGTTTGGAACTGTTGTAGGACACATTCTATCATGTGTATCATTTTTTGAAAATTGTGAATTGTTCATCTGTTCCAATTACAATTCGTGTGATGTGTGTCTGTCACACCCCTTTTCAAAAGTACAAAATCGATAAAGAATATCATCACATCCTGAGATTGCACAGTTTTTCCTTTGCATTATAGCTAAGGTAGTGACTAAAGGCATTCAGGTGAGACATGAATTCTATTAACTTTTTTTTGACTTTGAGAAAATTGATATAATCTAAAATCATCAAAAGAGTAGTACTTGTACATGATATGATTGTATTTTTCTGTATATCCAAACTAGCGTATACCAAACAAAATTATCAAACTGCTGGATTAGCAACGTGATGGAATGAGGGCTACTCTCCACCAAGCATGAGTGGTATGTGCTGTCCGGGACTTATGACCCGCAAAGCCTTTAAGTAAAAAATTCTCGCTCAAAGGGAAACCTCCCCCATAGGGAGCAACAACACCCATAATTGGGCAACCTCCCCTAACGGGATATAAAGGGCCGAAAACCCTTGTAACTTTGCACTTTGGAACCGCATAACATTATCAAAAACCCTCATTTCACATTCTCATGCTTTGTAAAAGTGCAGATACCATTTTTTTAAAAACAACACCAGTGCATTAGAATAAAAGATCATGATATCACAATTTTTTATATTTTAAAACATGGATATAAATCAAATTTAAAGCATAATTTATGCATTTCTGTTCAAAATAATACTTAAGCACTCTCACATGCATTTTATATTCAAAATAATATTGTATTTATGTTCAAGATAATATTTAAGCATCTCACATGCATTTATATTCAAAATAATATTGTATTTATGTTGAAGATAATACTTAAGTATCTTACATACATTTATATTCAAAATAATCAGCATTTATGTTTAAAATGATACTTAAGCATCTTACCTCGACTTAACCGTGACAAAACTCTCTCCTTGATCTTGATCTCAAAATTTTTAATCATTCGGTGATAAAATCTCAATGCATAATAGAGAGAGAGAGAGAGAAAGAGAGAGAGAGAGAGAGAGAGAACTGGAGGTTGGTGACGGTGGCGGCTGAATGGCGTCGGGCTCGCGGTGGTGGTGGCGTTGCGTGTTTGGCTTAAAAGCACACATAAGTGCCTTTTATAGGCTACTTGAATCTTGAGAATTATAACCTAAATCTTTTTCAATCATTTGTTTTGATTTGATCTTACCTAAAATTTTATCCAAATTTTTTTCAATCATTATCTTTGAGTTGATCTTATCCAGAATCTTATTCAAATCTTTTTCAATTATTAACTTTGATTTGATCTTATTCAAATCTTTTTCAATCATTAACTTTGATTTGATCTTATCCAGAATTTCATCCAAATCTTTTTCAATCAATTATTACCTTTGATTTGATATTATCCAGAATTTTATCCAAAAATCTTTTTCAATCATTACCTTTGAATTGATTTTATCCAAATCTCATTTATAATCCTATCAAAACATATTCAAAGAAATCTAGAAATATTTAAAATGCTTATCGCTATAATATTATTTGTCAGAAATTTTATTTTTAAAACATTTTCTACGAACTATCAAATAATATATTATTCTAAGGAGAGGCACGCGTCTTATTTTTATTAATTATCATGGTACGGGTTATTACATTCTGCTCTCCTTTAAGAAATTTCGTCCTCGAAATTTTTGTACATTTCTACTCAAAAAGGTGTGGATACTTTTTTTGTATGTCCTCTTTTCATTCTCAGGTGGTTTCTTCCACCGAATGGCTCTGTCACAATACTTCTACGAAAGGAATGACTTTATTTCGCCAAACTTGTTCTTTTTTGTCTAATATTTATACTTGTTTCTCTTCATACGTAAGGTCGAGTTTCAGGTCGACTGATTGCAATGTTAGCACATGTGAAGGATCCGGCACGTACTTCCTTAACATTGAGACCTGAAATATATCGTGTAATCCTGATAACTCCGGAGGTAGGTATAATTGATATGCTGTGTTGCTAACTCTTTTAATGATCTCTTATGGCCCAATGTAACGGGGACTCAATTTTCCTTTCTTTTCGAATCTCATTACTCCTTTCCATGGCGATACTTTTAAGAATACATGATCTCCGACTTCAAATTCTAGGTCGCGTCTCCAATTATCCGCGTAACTTTTCTGTCGATCTTGAGACTGTTTCAATCTTTCTCGAATCAATTTTAGCTTGTCGGTGGTGATTTGCACAATTTTAGGGCCAAGTAACTTCCTTTCTCTGACTTCCTCCCAACAGATTGGGCTTCAATATTTTCTGCCATATAATTCTTCATAAGGGGCCATTCCTATGGTCGACTGGAAGTTATTATTATACGCAAATTCAATTAACGAAAAATGTTCTTCCCAGCTCCCGGCAAAGTCTAGTACACAAGCTCTGAGCATATATTCCAAGGTCTGAATTGTCCTTTCTGATTGGCCGTCAGTTTGTAGGTAAAAGGCCGTACTAAACTTTAATATAGTCCTCAGCGCCTCTTGTAAACTTGGCCAAAATCTGGATGTAAAAGTGGATCCCTATCGGATACTATGGAGACTGGCACGCCATGCAAACGAACAATTTCATCAATATAAAATCGTGCGAACCGATTCATAGGAAGCGTCATCTTTACGGGTAAATAGTGTGTTGACTTTGTCAATCTATCTACAATAACCCAGATAGCGTCATTACCGTTGGGTGGTCGTGGTAGCCCAATCACAAAATCCATGGTGATATATTCCCACTTCCACTAAGGTGCAGGTAAGGGTTGTAATAATCCTCCTGGCTTCTGCTGTTCAATTTTAACCTGTTGGCATACTAAACATCTTGTCACAAAGTCTGCCACATCTTTTTTCATCCCATTCCACCGGTATCTTTCCCTTAGATCTCTATACATTTTCGTGCTTCCAGGGTACATTATGTATGCTGCATTATGAGCTTCATTTAAAATTTACCTCCTTAACTCTTCATTATTAGGCACATATAGTCGATGCCCAAACCATAAGACATCATCCCGAACCTCAAACTCTGTTTTTTCTTTTGCAATTGCCTTTGCTCTTATCTACTTGGCTGTCTGCTAACTTGGCTGCTCGAATCTGATTTAACAGAGTTGGCCTAATTCTAAGAGTTGCTAATAAGACTCCACTTTCTCCTATGGTAAGAGTGACTATGAGTGATAACATTTTAGAAAATGCATTACTCTGTCCTGTCCGAATGTGTGCAATACTTCCTGATGACTTCCGGCTTAGGGCATCTGCTATCACGTTGGCCTTTTCCGGATGGTAGTGGATTGTACAATCATAATTCTTAATTAGTTCCATCCACCTTCTCTGTCTTAGGTTCAACTTCTTCTGGGTGAATACATACTTTAAACTCTGATGTTCGGTGAATATCTCACAGGTGACCCTATATAAGTGATGTTTCCATATTTTGAGTGCGAAGACAATTGCAGCCAATTCTAGATCATGGGTAGGATAATTCTTCTCGTGAGGCTTTAACTGTCTAGATGCATATGCTATCACTTTTTCATATTTCATTAAAACACAATCCAACCCTTGGTGTGATGCATCACTATAGATTACAAAACCTTCATTGTCTGATGGGAGGGTGA
This sequence comes from Heliamphora exappendiculata, assembly GCA_034768845.1. Classification (NCBI taxonomy): domain Eukaryota; kingdom Viridiplantae; phylum Streptophyta; class Magnoliopsida; order Ericales; family Sarraceniaceae; genus Heliamphora; species Heliamphora exappendiculata. The sequence goes on along the minus strand of JAOTRH010259751.1, from coordinate 3,612 downwards.
GTACAGGAGCTGACACCAACTTAGGTTTTAGTTCTTGGAAACTACGTTCACATTGGTCAGACCATTTAAACTTCACATTCTTTTGGGTTAACCGAGTTAAGGGTTTTGCGATTAAAGAAAAGTCTCGAATAAATCTCCGATAATAACTAGTTAAACCCAAAAAGCTACGTATCTCGATTACGTTAGTTAGTCTTGCCCAATTTACTACAGCATCAACCTTTGTCGGATCTACTTGGATTTTATTTCCAGATATTACATGACCTAAGACTACCACTCGGTCTAACCAAAATTCACATTTAGAGAACTTTGCATACAATTTGTGGTCCCTTAGAATTTGTAAAGAAATTCTCAAATATTTCGTGTGTTCTTCCTTACTTCGTGAGTATATCAGAATGTAATCAATGAATACAATCACAAATTTATCAAGAAATTTCTTAAACACCTGATTCATCAAGTCCATAAATACTGCGAGCACATTTGTCAACCCGAAAGGTATTATTACAAACTCATAATGACCATAACGAGTTCTAAAAGGAGTCTTAGGTATGTCTGATTTTCTCACCTTCAATTGATGATACTCTGACCTCAAGTCGATTTTTGAGAATACTTTTGCTCATTGTAACTGATCGAAAGATCACCTATCCTGGGCAATGGATACTTGTTCTTGACGGTTACTTTATTTAATTGTCAGTAGTTAATACACATCCTTAATGTCCCATCCTTCTTCTTAACAAATAACACGGGTGCTCCCCAAGGTGAGGCACTAGGCCTGATGAACCCTTTATCCAACAATTTTTGTAATTACTCCTTCAATTCTCCCAGCTCTACAGGGGACATCCTATAAGGAGGGATGGATATAGGGGTTGTACCCTGGTATAAATCAATGGTAAACTCCACTACTCGTTCTGAGGGTACTCCAGGCAGGTCTTCTGGAAACACATCTGGGAACTCACTGACTACTGGTACTTTTGAAAGTTCTTTTCTTTTCATTTTTGTATCTACCACGTGCGCCAAAAACCCATAACAGCCTTTCTGTTATAACTTTGAAGCCTTAATGGCTGACACAATACGAACAGACTTCCTACCTTTATCCCATTGAAAAACAAATTCCATTTCTCCAGGTATTCTGAAGGTTACTTTCTTCTTAAAACAGTCTAGTGATGCATGGTAGGAGGACAACCAATCTATCCCGAGAGTTAGGACGAAATCTATCATGCTTAAAGGCATCAAATCTACCATCATGTCTTTGTCTCCTATCTTCAACAAATAATTTTTGTACACACTTTTGATTATCACTTCTTCTCCTACTGGGGTAGCAATTGTTATTATGCAACCAAGAGGTTCCATCTCTACAACTTCTACTTGGTTTATGAATGTGGGTGATACGAATTAATGTGCAGATCCAGAGTCTATCAGAACATATGTGGTTTGATTAAAGGCTATAAGTGTACCTGTCACCACATCAGGAGTATGATGTGCATCTTGTAGAGTAATGACGAACACCCTTCCTGACATTCTTGACAGCTCCATTGGTTCATTTCCTTTATTCTGTTTATTCCTTGCTGGTCCGTTATTCTCTATTCTTTTACTTCCAATAGATGACTGCGCTGCCGACTGTGCTGTCCTTCCCGATTATCCACATTGAGTGGCTATGTGTCCTGGTTCACCACAGCGATAACAAATAATTCTGAGATTAAGTTTTGGATAGTCCCTTTTAAAGTGATTTGTAGCCCCACACTAGAAATATTCGTTCGTTTTTGGCTCTATAGTGCTATCAAACAATTCTTTGTTTGATGGATTTTCTCGAAATTTGGTATTGCGAGAAGTAGATTGATAACTCTGACTTTGGAAAGCTGGTGGCTTGGAGGTGTTGTTTTTGAAATTATGTCTTCCGGTGCTTTTCAGCGGAAGAGTATTACCAAACTTATGTTTCTTGAAACTTTCTCGTCTTTCTTCTGCTTCCTTCACATATTTCTCTATCATCTGAACCTTGTTTACTAGACTTGCATAACCACTGATTTGAAGGACAGTCATCCTGGTCCTTTTTGGGAAGTTCATCCCTTTCTCAAATCTCCTACACTTTGTCTCCTCGTCAGGTATCAATTGTATAGCATACCGAGATAACTCCGTGAACTTCATCTGATATTCGGTCACACTTATTCTTCCTTGCTCCAAGTTCATGAATTCTTGTTCCTTATCATATTTATATGTTACAGGGTTATACTGTTCATCAAATGCCTTCTCAAACTGACTCCAGGAAATCTTTTTGGGTATAAGGGGTTCGACTCATAATACCGGCATCTTCAATAACCTTTTTGTAACTTTTCACCAATGGTATGTCTCGCCTTTAAACATGAAGGCTACAAGGTCAACCCGTTCATTCTCAGGTACTCCTAGTCTATCCAAGATGCGTACTGCACTCTTCAGCCAGTTTTCTGCTTCCATGGGATTAAGAGCTCAAACGAATTCTTTAGCACCCAAATCTTTAAACTGTTTAATTAAGGAGTTTTTCGTCCTCTCTACTTGGGTACCGATCCATATTGCATTTTGTTTCGTTAGTCTTCCTATTGCTTCTACCGTTCTCGTAGTTGGATCAGGGTATATTGGTCCTATTTAGGAAGATGCTTCTTGTTGTGGTCCCATTTGGGAAGATACTTCTTGTTGTACTTCATTAGGAATTGACGATGTCCATTCTGAATATTTCATACTTTATCCTACTATAAGAAATGAATAGATTTAAGATTTGACACTAGAGCCTAACCCAGCACATAAAGACAGCCGAACAAGAAAATCGAGGGTTATCTTCCTAATCTGACAACATACTTAGATTTCCAATTAGGAACCTATGCCTGCAGAATGCATTTTCCAAATGGACTTCAAAGCCAGTCAATCAGACGTCCGAAGAGAAGGGTCTGATAATCCAAGATCTATGCCAAACCTCAAGAAAACGCACTTATCCTACGGTCCACCACAGATCAAACTCTGAAAAGTCTACAGAATCTAAAATCTAGGGCTCTGATACCAAAATTATCACACTCCTTTCCAAAAATATAAAATCGATAAAGAATATTATCACATCCTGAGATTGCATAATTTTTCCTTCGCGTTACAGCGAAGGTAGTGACTAAAGGCATTCAGGTGAGACATGAATTCTATTAACTTTTTTTTGACTTTGAGAAAATCGATGTAATCTAAGAGCATCAAACAAGCAACTGGAATTATTTATTTATAGAAAACAAGCAACTGTACATGCTTCGGATACGCTATCATGTATCCCCAAATCAGCGTATATGTTACAAAAAAAACATTAACTACGAGCCCAAAATTATAAACTTGACGACTGTGGTTGATCAATTCTAGTCATCCCTGCTATCTGTAATCACAAATGTTACATAAAAGTGCATTTAGTATTATAATGAAAAAGATAAAAAAATAGTCATTCTACTAAAATATCATGCTTTCCATAAGAAAAGTAAGCTATTGCATCCACTTGTCACAAATATTTCATAAATAATTTTATCAAGTTTTTTAGATCTCACAAGTTATAACAAATTTTTCTCAATCTTTGTAAAAGTAGCACTTTAGGCTCAACAACCACAAATTATAGAATTC
>JAOTRH010259643.1:2258-114201 GCA_034768845.1 Heliamphora exappendiculata | reverse complement strand
CAGGAGTGATGCCCGCTGCCGCTCCTCCGCCAATACGCATGATCGGTGGAGCAACTTGTGGTTTGACAGATGCTTCATTGGCAATCTTGCCTACCATTGCTACTAACCTTCTGCCTTTCCTTCTTCCCTGCAAAGATGCACTGCCAGCTCTACCCTTTCCCTTGCTATCTTCCGTTCCCGAATCTAGATCATCATCATCATCGTCATCTTCATCCTCATCACCTCCTTCTAGACGTTCTTTGAATGCATACAAATTCCTTACACGAACACCATCTTGTTCACTCGTCAAACGCATATCATACGTTCTAGGATAGTGGGTTTGCAAATATGGATGCGAAGGCGGTAAAGGGAATGCAGGTTCAGGTTCTTGTGGTAAATGTAATTCCATCCTTTGAACACCTTTATGGTCAGCATCATAAACCCTTACTGTACCTAAACATTTATCTTCTTCATCCACTTTTGTCCAACCTTCCAATAAAAATCTTGGTACTTTTACCAACCACATATTTTGTTTTCCATCAGTTACGTCTAAATCTTCATCAGGTTCTGGTGTTGGAATTCTAGATCCACTTGCAGTTGCATTTCCACTTTGATTTTGACCACTTCTACCTCTTGATAAAGGTTCATCTAGAGGCTCTACATCATCCTCAAATGCAGCTGACATGATTAGTGAGCTTATACTGTGAAGGTCCAAGCGTAAAAGAAGAAAGGGATTGAGTTAAGATGATGGTATAATGATGGAAAGACAATCGAAGCTTATGCACACAAAGAACAATAGAGTTCAGGCACGCGCCCAGTATTTCGTCCGCGTAGAAGTGTCACATTCTCCACCTCTCTTTTAAATCAGACACAGGCGCTTTAAAAATATTTGGCGGGCGTAATAAATTATTATGCATACATCTTTTACCTTCCCTTTGTGACCGTGAGTGAATATGTGTCACAATCTAATTAATGGTAACAAATCAAAGATTAATTCGGAAAATGAGTTTGTACTCATCAGAATTGAACATCCATCATCTTTTCATCGTTTTTTTTATCTTGGCCTTTGAAGTTAATATGGGTCGCCTTGCCAAGTAAGTGGGCACGCCGGAGACTCTGGCAGAGCTTCGTTAGGAATATTTCATTCCCGATAATGTGACCATTCGCCAAGCCATCAAGAAAGAGACCTAGACAATCGAGGAGCCCGAGGCGATTGTATTTCCCCTCGTGGCTATTGGTTTGTTGTCATACCATACCAAAATAAATATTTAAAATCCTAAAATTAACTACTATTTGGTAGAATAGTAGTTATGTTCAGATATCGTTCCAACGGGAACAAATAGGCCAAGTTACGGTATTTTCAGATTAGTACTCAATATTAATTTGAAATAAAACTTGATTGAGATTATTAAATATGGTTGATTTGAATAAAATATATTAATAAAAACTATTCTAAAAGATAACTAAAATCCCTAAAGTTTGAATCAACCCTAACCAATATTTTAGTTTTATTTAGATTTTATTTCTTTTAACTGGTTCAATCCAATCTGGTCACAACTACAAGACTGACACAGGTTATCAAGAAAATAAGGTCAAATATAAACCTGGCATATCCTATCTAAGAATATAGAATGGATCGTCCGAGTGATCTCGGCACGTCCCTTCCTATGCGATCATAGAATATCTCACGCTTTGAATAAGAACAAGAACATATAACGATTACATAATCTCGTTATTACAATCACAGAAAGTAAAAATAAAAATTAGATAATCAAATTAAAAGCTCATTCATCAGAAGTCAATGTCTTAAAATCATAAAACGAATTAAATCCAAATTAAAAAAATAAAAATCTAAACTACTCCAAAAATACTGACTAGGGGTTCATCATCCCCTACGAAAGAGAAGATTAGCTGATCATGTTTTGGCTCGAATCCATAAAGAGATGAAGAAGAATAGAATCCCGGGCCTCCAGAGCTACCTCTTGAAGCATCTTCAATATGATCTTTGAAGATATGGAGTTATTAGAATTGAAGTCCCATGCCTCTTATTTATAGTAGTACTCCACGCCCCTTGTTGCAGAGTTTTAATCAAACTGTGACTACTCATTCTTTTCTAACGCAATTAAGTTCGTCTAAATGCTTTTTCTCTAGTAGGTGCGGGCATGTTTTGAAAGGAGGAATGGTGCGCCAAATATCTGTTCTTCTTAAAAAAATGCTCTTTTCATTTTAAATAAGAAAATCCAAGATATCCGAGCACGTTTTTTAGAAAATAGAGTCGCTACTTGGTTTTTAAGAAAAATCAAGACAAACAAAAAGAAGGTTGTGGGTCTTTTGAAAGTGTAACTAGAGAAAAAGAGGGTTCGGGGGCTAAGGTATGAAAAGAAAAGGTGTTAGGCACCCTTTTTGCCCAACCGTGAGGTTGGCCTTTGCTTTGTCAACATTGGTTCTTGTTGTAAATTTTTCAAAGGTAACATATATAGAACGGGAGGTTGAAGAGAGTTCAAACAAAAGAAAACAAGAAAACAAAAACCTTAACTACAATCCTGAGGGTCATGCGACTTGGCTATTATTTCTAGACATGCCACACGTGTAGTTTGAGCAAAGCAAAGCGAAAAACATGCGATGAAAAGCTAAACGAAGAAAGAAAGGCCTAAGGGACATGCAACAATATTTTTGTCTCTAATCATGCTATATACAGGCTATACAAAGAAAAACATAAAAGATTTAGATAATGTATTTAAGCTACTGGTCATATAGAAAACTTACGTCCATGGCAACAAATGTTGCGGCAATGACAAAATAAGTCACAAAACAAGTGGTCGTGACAAAAATAGGGTTACCACAAGAAACTAAGATGTAAGATGTTATAGCTATGACAACCAGAAGGTTGTGGACAAAGTATTTTGAGGTCCAGAATGGTTATTCAACGTGCACAGTCTGAAATTAACTGAAATGAATGAGATATCCAGCATAGATACCATAGCCCACTTGGTCAAGGCTAGATTTACCATCCATCATCCCTCAAAGGAATACTATATCTAAAAACGGAACATGTAGAACCTTATAATAGTTAACAAAATGTCTAAAACATGATTTTAATGCTACTAATACCTATAAAAAGTTCACGGTCGTAGCAATAAACGTTGCAGTCATAACGAAATAAGTCACAAAACACACGACTGTGAAAAATATGAGGTTGCCGTGAGAAAGGGAGATGCACGATGTGACGGCCGTAACAACTAAAGGTTGCAGCTGGGGTATTTTTGATGTCCAGAATGGCATGCAAGATCTAAGTGAAACTCAAATGAATGGGATACTCAGAGCATAGACCACAGCTCACTTTATTAAGGCTATATCTGCTTTCTTCCACCCCTCATGGCCTCATTACTTCAAAAACCAAACAAAATAAGAAATAAAAGCTATAGAATATCGAAATAGATAACAAAAAATTTAAAACACATTTTTCATGTCACTAATCTCATAAAAACGTTACGACTATAATGAAAATGACAGGAAAAGATGCGGTTAAAAGGACATATATGGCGGCCGTTACTTTAGGTTCGCAGCTGTCATGTCTTTTAAAACCATAGAGAGCTTCTCAAGTGTTTAGTGTGCTAGTGAACATGAAATCAAATTGAAATATACTTTTCTATGCAAAATAGAGAGTTATAAACATACTGTTCAATAAACAAAACTCATATAAACATGTTTTGATCAAAATATTATAAATGAAATGATAGAATCGATAAAAACCTTAACAGTGACACCCCCAAGAGAGAGGAGATAGGGGTTTGAAGAAATATCACGGGATAATAAGGTTACCTTGTATGAATATTCGCCTCGAATGCCTCCTCGGATGCAAGGATCGATGCCATCAAACCAAATGTGCGCCAAGACCTCACCAGCACAAACAAAATCACAAACTAAACTCGGGAGTGTATAGTATGAATATCGAAATATCAGGTGGGATTGATTTTGGCAAAGCTTGGGCATCTAGGTTTTCTTCTCTCTGATTTCTGTGCAAAACGATGCCTATTCATAGGCAAGGTGGGAGCCCAGACATCCTATGGAATGTTGCCACCTGTCCAAAAAGGTATTAAAGTGGCAGCTGCAACCTTTTTGCTTTTGTACAGTGCCGGTTGTGTCCTTTATTCGCACTAATAGTGACATTCGTGACTTTCAAAAGTTATGGCTAGGTTTAGGGTTTTTGAAAAGTGACGGCCATGAGAAAGGAAGTCGTAGCCTTTTTTAGGTTTTTTAAAAAGGTAACAGCCGTGTGAGTAAGGACACGGCCTGCGCTAGGGTTTTGAACAAGGTAGTGGCCGTGAGGTATGGATGTTACGGCGTAGAGGGTTTTGGTGGTTTCTTGGGTTTTGAATCGAATTTGTGTATTTGCTTACTTGGGAGTTTCCTTGAGCACGATTCTCATGTTCTTATCATTATGGAGCATTTAAGATGAGTGCCTAAGATTTGACTTGGTCAAATTGGGGTGTCTACAGTTGTCCCCGTTTGACAAAACTTGCAACAACTCGTAACACAAGTGAATATCAAAACTCCATAGACAAACCATTTGAATAAGTTGCCAATCTTAGGCACAAACAAAACATTCAGAAAAGTGTGGTTGAAGTTGAATTTTTATCGAGCTTCCTACGTACCCCTATTGCCAGGGATTAGATCGATCGTAGTTCGTGGGGCAATATATATGATGCAAGCAGGCTAGTCATGATGCATGGCAGATACGATACGATACAAATAAGTATAATGCAAACTTACAAACATTTAAGGTTGCAACGTGGATCGTAGAATTGCCACAGATCAATTTTAGGTCATGAACAAGATTGAGGAGGTAAAAGGGGCATTTTAAGGTTATGCGAGGACCAAATGGAAAGTTTAATGTCCTGAGAAGAACCGATCATTTTAAGGGCAGTTTTAGGTCATGCAAGGACTGTGGAGTCAATCTAAGGTTATGAGGAGGATCGAAGAGTCAGTTTAAGGTCTTGAGGAGGACCGAAGGTTTAATGGGGCATTTTAAGGTCATGCAAGGGCTGATGAGTCAGTTTAAGGTCATAAGAAGGACCAATGAGTCAGTTTAAGGTCATAAGAAGGACCAATGAGTCAGTTTAAGGTCACGAACATGATCGATGTGTTAGTTTAGGGTCATGAAAAGGACTTGAGAGGTAAATATTAGTTTTAGGTCGTAAAGGGATCAACTAGTTAGTATAAGGCCATGAGGAGGACTAATGAGTCAGTTTAGGGTCATCAAGAGGACCGATGAGTCAAATATCAGTTTTAGGTCGTGAACGGGCCCCAACTAGTCAGTTTAAGATCATGAGGAGAACCGAAGGTTCAAATGGACATTTTAAGGTCATGCGATGATCGATGAGTCAGTTTAAGGTCATAAGGAGGACCGAGAAGTCAGTTTAGGGTCATAAAGAGCACCAAAGAGGAAAATATTTGTTTGAGGTCGTGAACGGACTGACTAGTCAGTTTAAGGTCATAAGGAGGACCAATGAGTCAGTTTAGGGTCATGAGGAGGACCGAAGAGGCAAATATTAGTTTTAGATCGTGAACGAACTGGCTAGTCAGTTTAAGGTCATAAGAAAGACCGATGAGTTAGTATAGCGTCATGAGGATGACCAACCATTTTGAGAGGCATAAAAGATGAGTTTTGGCTAATCAACCCAAAACTAGGGTTGCATATGCTCAAAGGTTAATGTTCATAAGAAGGGAGCATCAAAATATAGCGGCTATGACTTTTAGAAGTGGCAGCCTAAACTATGAGCCCTTGGATATTTGCGGCCTATACATTAAAAAGTGGCAGCCGACTCTCTCATCTCTCTTGTTGCTCTCATCTCTCTCACACACTCTTGCTCTCCTGACTCTTCTCACTCTCGATTCTCTCTCTTTGAAAACATGTTTCTCCTCTCCATCATTTCGTTGTGGTATTTTTCCCTGGTTAGGGGAGGTTTTGGCTTCATGGGTGATGAAGCCGGTGGTAGTGGAGGAGGCGGCAGCGGTGGTGCTATGGGTGAGGGTGGTAGCTTAGTGGCTGAAGGGGTGAGGGTGGTGGCGCCACTGCTGGAGGCAGCAAAAGTGATGGTACCACTGCTAGAGGCAGCGAAGGTGATGGCGTGGATGACGACAACGAGCTATTGGAGGGGGGAGGTGCGCCAAGCATGCCGGGGCACTTCGATCTGACCACCTACTTCTCACTCAACCACTGCTTACGGCGACTAGGCATGAAGCAGTTTACGATTCTAGACGTGGCCGCGGAGCGCAAGATTCTCTTCTACCGTTGCGAGGATCATCTTTCTGCTAGGAACCTCGAGGTAAGCCGAAACTTTGATTTTTATGCATTTCCTACATTGAAAGTTACTCCAACTCGGTTGCTTTGGATATTCAGAGTTCGTTATTATTGAATTGAATTGAGCTTCATATTCGGACATTTGAGTTTTGCATATTGGATTTGGAACTCGAACTCAGTATGTTTGGACTTGATCAGGTTAGACCTCGACTTGGATTGAAAAAGGACCTTGACTTTGATTTGGAAAAGGACCTTAACTTGGATGAACTTAGATTTTCGACTAAAGCGACCTTCGAATTTGAAAAATGAACTTTTGGATAAAACGAAACTTTAAATCATGAGTTAAAATGAAATTTAAATTTTGGACTAAGCAAATCTTTGAATTTGGATGGGGAACTTTGGATAAGTTTTGAATTTAAATTGAACTGCTTGATGAAACTTTGAACTTAGATTGAACTTTTGAACCTTCGAATTGAACTTTGAACTTGGATTGATTGTTGAGACTTGGGTGGAACGTTGGACTTAGTTTGATAAAAAAAGGTATTAAGGTTCAATTCAAATTTTGGATTCAGATTAGGTTGAAACCAACCTTTGACTTTTGAGTTTGAAAATGGGGCTTATTTGAATGGAAATCATTTTAAAATGATATGTGAGCTTATTTTTGCGTTGGGGTTTGAAAACAAGTCAAAGTTTGGTTAAATTTTGAAAAGTTTTGAGTTTTGAATGGAACATGCTTTGGATATAGATGGACTTTAGGTGGAAACCATGTTGAGTTATCGGTTCGGGATGTGTTCGAGCCAATCTTAGGAACTAGGTTGACTTGAGATTGAAATTAAGAGTTTTAGCTATCGGTTTGAAGTTAATCTTTGAGAGTTTGGATTTTAAGTTAAAACGGATCTTGTCGAATTTTGAAGTGAACCTAATGTTTAGATCTCGTGCTGGGGCGGGTTGGTTTTTGATTTGGATTGAATTTGAACTAGATTTGAGAAAATTTTTTGAATTTTTTAATCGGATTCTAACATTTGAATTGAGCCCTTCACGAATTGGATTGAATTTTATTGGGTTAAAGAAAAAGAAAAATGGGGGCAAGAGTTTTCAATTTTTAGACTTTTAAAATGAACATGGAATTGAGTTTCGATGCCTAAATTTGAAAGAAAGAAAGAATTTTGAGTTAAGTTCTCAACTTTTGAGAGCTCAACCTTGGATTGGTGGCAAGTTGAATTTTTCTTTGAAAATTAAAATTTGAATCTTGAGGGGAGTCACTGATTGTTTTGGGACCTGTTTGATGAGTTTGTCATCGTGATTATTGTTTGTTAGTGAAGCATTCTGTTTCAGTCATTTTGTTGTGCATCTTGATTTTGATTCCATTATTATCTTTGTTATTGTTCTTGTTTACTGATCTATTTTGTTCAACTTTTTTGTTTCAAGTGAGGCTCTGCATTCGAGGTGTGCCTCTAGCGTGCTAGAGTGCTACATGGCTATGCCTTCTCGTTACCGAGAGATCGTTGACCGGGCGGGTTTCAGCAACTTCGTTACTGTGCTGGAGGGGACCAACAACGACAGGGTCACCCTTACTGCTCTGACCGAGAGATGATGGGACACTACCAACACTTTCCATCTGCCCACGTTTGAGGTCACCCTTACTCCTCTAGACTTTTCTCTTATTACTGGGATTCGAGTGGGCGGCGACCCAATCCCATTTGATCCTGATATTTGTCGGAGCCCAGCATCTCTCACTCACATCCTCGGTCATGTGCCCTTATCCATCGACAAGGGGAGCATACGGTACACCTGGCTGAAGAAGACTTTTAGCCATTTTATTTGCACAGAGGCCCACCATTTTGAGTGGGTGGTGTGGTGCAGGGATTTAGGATTTTGTTTCAAAATAAGGGAATTCAAGAAATGCTTAGAAAATAGTTTAACACCTTAAATACTAAAATTTAAAACCCCTTTTTGCGAAAAACAGAGTCACCACTTGGTTTTTGTGAAAAATCAACAAGAACAAAATGAGCCACTAATCTTTAAAATGGTAACTAGAGAAAACAAGGATCCAAGGGTTAAAGTACGAACTGAGTAAGGTGTTAGGCACCTTGTTCGTCCAACCGTGAGATTAGCCTCTACTAGTCATCATTGGTTCTTAATTAGATTTCTCAAGTGCATATAAATACAACAAATGGAGGCAAAGAGAGAACATTCAAAATCAAATAAAAAAAATACATAATATATATATATAGAGCACCAAATAAAATAAGTAGCAAAAGAAAATATTAAGTCCTATGGCATGCAATTTCTAACTAAAGGATACATGGAGCAAACCACATGCAATATCACCAAATAACCTAAAAATTATATAACATGATTTTAAACAAAATAAACAATAACATGCTCCAAAAATATCACACAAAAAATGCATATTGCCAAATAACCTAAAATTATACTAACATGATTTTAAACAAAATAAACAAAAACATGCTGCAAAATTCTTAAACTTTAACTAAATGTGGATTTCACGTCAATTATCAATATAGTGAGTAATAAAAGATGGTACTAAAAAAAATAAAACTATGAAAGATCTACAACGAATTTCATCAAAATATAACAAAATATAAGATATACTATTTAAATGAAATTAAGCTAATATCAAAGATTTACTATGAATTTCATATTAATGATCAACCAAATATAAAAGAAAATAAATGAAATTAAACCTATGAAAGTAACGATTACTACATAAGGATGTAATAATTGCTATTTAACTAGAAAATATTAAGATACGGGCAAAACATTAATGATTACGACCACATGAATGTTAGTGCACCAAATATAACAATTACGATACCATAAATCGCAATTGAAAAATATATTGGCACTATTTTTATAAATTGGGAAATAATCGTATTCTAAATGCAGGTCTGTAGTATGAAAAAAGTAAAATTAAAATTACTTGGGTGGTGACAAATATCAATCAAATAATCCTAAATAAATCATGCTTATCGTGGGTAATAACATGCTTACAATTTAACAAACTAAATAGAATAGCCAGATCACTACACAAGCATCATAAAAAATTGACATTAACCCGACCACTCCAGAAGAGAAGAGATGGAGAAAGAAAGGTTGGGAATTCAGACAAAATACCTAAATCGCTACTATCCGGGGTATTCTCAAATCAGGAAATGGTGATCAGCAGCCCAATTCTCAGACAATGCTCCAATCCAAGTATAGAGGTGAGTCAAGAATCTTACAGGGTATCAGCATTAGTAGTCGTCCTCTTAGTTCTTCGGTAGAGTATCGGTTCTCAAAATCTGTTGCCTATCGACTCGTTAGAACTCCGATCTCAGAATTATCCTCCTCAAAATCGAACCAAAGGTACGATATTTATATAGCTCATCAACCAATGAGTGCGGGCACGTTTTGCGACACGTTAGGCGTTTTGAAGTTGGCAGTCGCCAGGTATAGAGTTGGCGGTCGCCACAAATTCAGAGCTTCGAAGGGTTTTATATGGTGGTCGCCACACTGAAGTTGGTGATCCCAAGGTTCAAAGATGGCGACCGTTACTTTAGCTAAGATTTCTAAGAGGTTCTTGTAACGGTTGCAGCAATCAAAGTTGGTGGTTCCAGATTCAAAGTTGGTGACTCAAGGATTTTAAAGGATTTGATCATTTAGCTTGGATAACAAGCTTGGATCATTTTTCGATGATCATTCTGAAGCACCATTCCACTTGATTTCATTATCAAAAGCACCCGGGCCAACTTAAGATTAGGTGGGGTTAAATTGAGGTGTCTATAGTTGCCCCTCTTTGACATAACTTGGGTAGCAATGCGTGATAAGAGTTATGTCAAAGACCTAGAGACAATATTCATTTTACCAAGCTTAGGCCACAAACACACAAGCATGCATATGATGTTGGTTGTACTCGAATTCCTATCGAGCTTCCTACATACCATTTTGCTACGGATCAGACCAAAACATAGTTCTTGAAAAAAATGTACAGATGCAAGATGGAAAACATGATGCAAACCCTAGTATGACCAAATAATACCCTAAAGATCAAGTCAAAATTTAAAGGGGGCTCAATCAATCAAACAAGTCAAATATTAAGTCAATATCTAAGAACTCAGCTAGGGATAAAATAATTAAAAGAATTGAGTCAAGATCTTAGAAATTATCTTAACCGAAAAAGCAAGAATGAATTAACTAGGTTGTGTCAAGACGCAAAAATTCAGAACGACAACGGGGTAAGGATAATTAAAAGTCGAGTTGACACTTAAAATTATTCTCAACGGAATGCAAATCACAAATCAATAGGTCGACTTAAGACTTAGAAATTTAGGACAAGCACGGAACAAAAATAATTAAAAGTCGAGTCAAGACTTAAAACTATTTTTATCGAATAAAAATTCGCGAATTAATAGGTCGAGTCAAGATCTAAAAATTCAGGACGGACACGTGACAAAAATAATTAAAAGTCAAATCAAGAATTAAAACTACTTTCGTCAGAGAAAAACACCGCGAATTAATAGGTCAACCCAAGACCTAAAAACTCGAGACGAGCACAAGACAAAAATAGTTAAAAGTTGAGTCAAGACTTAAAACTATTTTTATCTGAGAAAACACCACGAATTAATAGATCGAGTCATTACCTAAAATTTCTGGACGGGCACGGGGCAAAAATAATTAAAGTCGAGTAAAGACATAAAACTTTTTTTATCAGATAAAACACCATGAATTAATAAGCCAAGTCAAGACCTAAAAATTCAGAATGAGTACGGGACAAAAATAATTAAAAGTTGAGTCAAGACTTAAAACTATTTTTGTCGGAGAAAACACTGTAAATTAATAGGTCGAGTCAAGACCTAAAAATTCAAGACGAACACGAGACAAAAATAATTAAAAGTCAAGTCATGACTTAAAACTATTTTTATCGAAAAAAACATTACGAATTAATAGGTTGAGCCAACACATAAAAATTCGGGACAAGCATGGGACAAAAATAATTAAAAGTTGAGCCAATACTTAAAACTATTTTTACTAGAGAAAACACCACGAATTAATAGGTTGAGTTAATACCTAAAAATTCGGGACGGGCACGGGACAAAAATAATTACAAGTGAAGTCAATACTTAAAACTATTTTTATCGGAGAAAAAACACCGTGAATTAATAGGTCGAGTCAAGATTTAAAAATTCGAGATGGGCATGAAACAAAAATAATTAAAAGTCAAATCAAGACTTAAAACTATTTTATTGGAGAAAATACACTGCGAATTAATAGGTCAAATCAAGATCTAAAAACTTCGGGATGGGCACGGAACAAAAATAATTAAAAGTCAAGTCAAGACTTAAAACTATTTTTATCAGAAAAAATATTGCGAATTAATAGGTCAAACTGAGACCTAAAAATTCAGGATGAGCACGGGACAAAAATAATTAAAAGTCGAATCAAGACTTAAAACTATTTTTATAAGAGAAAACACCGTGAATTAATAGATTGAGCCAAGACTAAAAAACTCGGGACAAGCACAGGACAAAAATAATTAAAAGTCAAGTCAAAACTTAAAACTATTTTTATCGGAGAAAACACTGCGAATTAATATGTCAAGTCAAAATCTAAAAATTCAGAACGGGCACGGGACAAAAATAATTAAAAGCCGAGTCATGCCTTAAAACTATTTTTATCAGGGAAAATAACACATAAAACAAAATAAAAATAATTAAAAAAATCCAAGTCAATGTTTAAAATTATTTTCAAAAAGAAATGTTGCACACCCAAACAGGCCCCAAACAACCCTCAAGGAGTAATAAATACCCCAAAATATAATCATTACTCATGAAAACACGTACCCGCCAACTTCAAAGTTGGCAGTTGCCAGGTCCAAACATCGAGATGGGTGACATGTCCATTGACGGGTTAGCGGTTGCCAGAATCATTTCAAACCAAGATGGCGGTCACAAAGAAATGTTTTGAGAACTTGGCAGTCGCTCACCTCGAATGTTGCAACTACAACAACCGAGAACCATTAAGTCCCCCAGACGCACGGGCCTGGCTCATTCGCATCCTTCTGCTTCTCTTTCTAGCTTCCTCGCTTTCTCAAACTCTCTCTCGGTCTTTCTTCATTCTCCGTGGCTTTCTAGCTTTTGACTTTCCTTTGCAGCCATTCCTTTCGGCATGGTAGGCCACGGAGATGGTGAAGACCTCTTCGAGGCACTACGGGGTCCCTCTGCTGCTGTGAGCTCCTCCATGAGAGCCCTTGGGCCCACGGTCTCCAGCGTTCCTACTGCCAGTGGAGTCTTCTCCACTCAGCCTTCTACTGCATTTGGGGCGATGGATGCTCTAGCTCTTGAGGCGGAGTGAGCTCTTTCTCAGGCTGCTGAGGATGAGGCGCGAGCAGCGACTGAGATACAGGACTTGAAAGAACCAAATGGTCATCACACACACACACAGACCTAGGATTTGAAAGATTTTTCTAGCTCACCAAGGCTTAGGGTTCCTAGTCTTCTAGGGCTTGAAAGAATCAAATGATGGTCATACACACACGAACCTAATGTTTTCTTATTGATTTCCTTTCATATTTTATGTATTCCACTTGATTTGACTGCTCTTATTATATCTTCTGATCATCTTCTTATTTTTAGGTTGGTCAGTATGTCCGAGGATTTGGCGATTCTACTTCTGGTGACGTGCTGAAGTGGTATGACACTCTCGCCACTCCTAGCCGAGCCTTCATTGACGCCTCCAATTTTGTTTGGTTCATACCTTTGCTGGGTAGGACCAGCAATGACCGGGTCTGGTTGACTACTCTGACAGAGAGGTGGCCAACACCTTCCACTTCACTACTTTTGAGGCCACATTGATGCCACTCAACTTCGCCATGTTGACCAGCATCAGAGTTAGAGGCGTCCTCATTCCATTTAACCCAGACATTGCCTACTCTATCGAGGCTCTAATGTATCTTTTGGGCACTGTACCGATCCAGATGGATAGAGACCAAATTAGGTACACCTAGTTCCATGAGCATTTTAGACATTTCCAGTGTACCAAGCCCTGCCATTATGAGTGGGTTGCTCGTGCTTTCTTATTATACATGTTTGGTACCTCCTTGTTCTCAAACAAGGAGAATATCGTGCATCTTCATTATCTTGACCCGATTCCCTCAGGAGCTCACATAAGGGGATACTGGAGGGTCTGAGAGGTAAGTTTTAGTTTTTATACACTGTTCATTTATTTATTCTGTTATCTATTTTCTATTCTTTTGTTGATACATTCTCTTTACAACTATAGACCTATGAGTTCCTCGGGCTACAGGTCCCGATAAAATCTTCTGCTGATCTTTTGATTATCTCTCGTACCGCTTAGTGGGCCCACAACTTGAAGGGGAGGAAGAGCGGAGGAAAGGACTTGGAGAGATTCTGGGTATCTTTTGACCGACTGACTCTTGACTAGGTACCACTTTTTGCTCTATTCTCAACTTATTGCTTATCGCTTTATCTATTCACTGATCACTGCTTACTGTACCGTACACTGTTCTTGGTGCCATTCACTTATCACTACTTACTTCGCTACACTATTCACTGAACACTGTTCTTTGATCACTGTAGTCCTCACTATTTACTGATCACTGTACCATTCACTAAATTTTTTTAGGTTTACTGGGATGTTTGGCGGGGGATGGAGAGTCGAGCTAGCGGGGATTTGATGCGCAGCCACGATGCCTCTTCGATGCGGATCCTATTGGAGGGACCTTTCTTTCGAGAGTACTACTTGGCAGAGAGGGTGATCCTCCAATCACTAGTTCTTGATCATTTTAGGATTCCAGTTGCTCCTCCAGTTCGTATGCACCGGACATACCATCTGAGCCGAGTCGACATGTTACTTGAGATGATGGGGACCCAAGCTACAGAGATGCTGGGACCCGATGGAGATTACACAGCATGGGCCCAAGAACGTCTATCAAGGCCAATTGGTCCTGGGCCTACCCCACCTGCTGGATAGAGGAGGGGACGAGCACCAGCGGTTGTTCCTGATGCTGGAGCACAAGCTGTTGCTATTGTTGCTACTGGAGGTGCTGGTAGAGCTGCTGCAAGAGCTAATGCAAGAGTTGCTATTGCTGGAGAGGTGATAGGCCCTAAGATCTCATGGGATATTGACACCATGGTATATGGCTACCGTTTTCCTTTTTTGGTCCCGATTTTGCCGACGTCAGAGTTTAAAACTGAGATTGGCCAGGTTTGTCTTTTATTGTCCCCCTTGCTTTCAGTTACTTCCTTACTTGGCTAGTTTTCTTAAACTGCCTCTTTTTCTTTCTAGATTAGTCAGACGTTGCTGGATCGCGTGATGCTGATGCTTACTGGTCAGAGGACACTGATTCGTCAAGTAAATGCCACCATACGAGCAGTTGGCATTGCTTTTTCCCTAGTGGGCATAGTGAGTATTTTCTGACTTTTTGACTTCTTTACTCTTTTCTGTACTATACTTTTATCTTTATCTCCTTTTAACAACTGCCGACACCGGCCACCGGTATAGTACAGTCGCAAGTTCCGGTCTAGCCTCAAGTTCCTGTACAAGCTCTATCATGAGGTCGTAGGTCCCGTGCCTCTTCTTCCAGAGCTCGCTCTAGAGGGTATGTTTCTTCAGCCACAATCCGTTCTCGCATCGTGTCTTCTTTTTCAAATGGCGGTGATGACAGCAATGACCTAGAGGAGCTGTTCGAGGATGTCAATTCAGACGATGCCAAGCTTTCTTCTCAATAGGTCTGCCAAAGATGTTGAGAGAGAGAGATTCCTCCCATTTGATACATTCTAATACATTCTGATTCATTTAGTTTTATGGGCCTGTGTGCCCCAGATTATTGGTTGATGAGCCTAGGTGCCCCTGCTTGATACCTTCTGATACATTTGGGCCTTCGTGCCATTCACTGCTTTATATATACATCTTCTTGCACGATTTTTCTTCATTTACTACTTAAGCTGCTTTGGATGTACTATGCATGATACAAGACTCGAAAGAAGGTTTATCTTTATTACTGATACTTAGCGAGCATGGATGTTTGATTTTGAAGATAAAGTGACATGACAAAGGTCACAGAATACAAAAACTGCGAAAAGGGGACAAAATAGAGTGCTCGCCACCTTTGAAAGTGGCGGTCGCTAGGTTTAAAGGTGGCAGCCATGTCCTATGTACTTTTCAACATGGCGGTCCCAAACTCCAAGGTAGTAGTCGCAACATTCATTGTACTTTTTTGAACCTTTTGACATCTAGTCTTCTCATGCCTTGTAAATATAGCCTTGGGGTCCTTATTTTCTGTCACTTTCATCATGATGGCTTCCTTCCACGGCCCACTTTCTGCATGCATCGAAGAGTTTTCTTATGTTGAACATTTGAACTTTGCATCTTCGGTATTAAATCTTTGTTTTCCCTGATGATTATCAAGATAAACAAACCATTACTACTGGCTGCTGCACAACTGTGGGACCCACAATCTCATGTCTTCGTCTTTGACCTTGAGGAACTATACCCCACTGTAGAAGAGTTCACTGCCATTGTGGATCTGACCCCGAGGAAATCTGTAGTTCTGCTAAATTTATCTCTCTAACGGACAACAGATAATACAACTCTATAGCTTATCGAAGATGGAGGCTTCCCTCTTAAAATCGGATGACTGCCTCGATATTCCATGGATTATAGATATATTCCGTCCCACTGGCAACCTTAGTGATCTCGACCTTCAACTATGGCACTGCTATGCTTTGTGTTTTTGCCTCCTTGCTCGTTACCTTTTCATTCCTTCTGATGGATAAGTTAGATGCTCACTAGTTGACATTGCAGGTCAAATGTGGTTGGGGAAGGACTTTGTCCCAATGGTCCTTTCTGAGACTTTGATTGGCTTGGATGCTATTCGTCGAGCCAAGACTACTACTTTTGTTGGCATCCCCTTGCTTCTCCAGGTAAGCTTAAAGCATTTCTTTTCCATTTCTCTCAACAGTCTTTAGACACATTATCAGCTGAAAACACACTGCCTTTGGTCCCTGGATTAATCACCTCCCACTTACTTCTAAATCTTCAACGATCAATTTATTTCCTCTTTAGGCCTTTGTTGGGGGCTTTCTGTTGTTCCCTCGGGTAGGTTAGTTTCACCCTAACTCAACCATTACTATCAATTTTATTGATTTCCCTCAATGCTATTCGTCGAGGCGAGACTACTACTTTTGTTGGTATCCCCTTGCTTCTTCAGGTAAGCTTAAAGCATTTCTTTCCCATTTCTCTCAATAGTCTTTAGACACATTGTCAGCTGAAAACACACTGCCTTTGGTCCCTGGATTAATCACTTCCCACTTACTTCTAAATCTTCAACGATCAATTTTATTGATTTCTCTCAATTTTTTATCTCTAACCCTTTGCAGATTTGGCTAATGGAGAAAGTGAACCTCGTGCAGAAATTGGCTACCGATAAATATAGTGTAGCGGCCCTTGTTTATCACCTTTACTAGCAGATATGCACTACTGAGATGGCTTGGAGGCAGTATCTTTCCTCTTTGACGGAAGCAGACATTACCTGGCAGTGCTCCTGGTGGCGGATCTCCACTATGACCTTGACTACTATGGACCATCCTGGCGTTCTGTTGATTGGCTTACGACTGTCCACTTTCTATTACCCACACAGGATCATGAGACAATTTGGTTGTAGTTAGATTGTATTCCATGGCGTTCGAGGTTTCTTGTACTCATCTTCACTTTAGGCCTTATTTATGGCGAGGTATCAGAAGGCTTAGCCATCTCGCTCATTGGTGGAGAAGCAGGAGCTGCAATGCCCAGAGCTCCTCTAGCAGTATAAGGAATAGCTGATCCAAGATAGAGAGAAATGAAACAAAGAAGAAGGAAAACATGAAGCGAAGAGAAGGAAGATTTGAGGGACTTATTTTGCTTTTCAGATTTCATAGCTTTCTCTCTCTTTTTTTTTTTTAGAGTTTGGAACTTGCATGCCCAACTTATTTTCAAAACCTTGTAACTGATGCTGAAATGAAGTATTCCACTTTTATAAAAGGTTCGCAATTATCTCAAGTTTTTTCAATTTTTGCAATGTAAATGACTTTATTATCATAATTTAAAAATAAATTTGCATTAATCTTACTTGGATTCAAAACTGGCTAAAACAAAGAAGGTGGTCGAACTTTTTAAAGAAGTTGCCTATGTAACCCAAGAAAGTGGAATTAGGCCTTAACGTAGTTCGAACTTAGTTTACTTTGGGGTATTACCACTCTTCTTTTATAGTGTCCTTGTTAGAGTTAGTATACTGAAAATCATGTTTTTAGTATTATTTTTAATAAAATTAATTTTTCTATTTTATGAGAATCTTTATGAGCAATGTATATATATCATTTCTTAACGTTATGCTTGTATGTCTTATATTCTGTATAGTATTTAATTTGGTGTGTAGAGTACGGCTTCCACATAGAAGATCAGATTTTAAGTTCTTGTGTAATATAAGTTTTATGTTCACAGTTTAGATGGAAATAGGCATACCATCGTATAACTGTAGCACAAAGTTTTAGTAGACCTGTCTTGGTTACAGGGAACAGATAATAGCGTCGTCTATTGTTCCGACTCTCTGTGCTAGTACACTTTGTGTGTATTGAACGGGACATTTTGAATAATTAATTTTATACTGACTATATAAATTAATTCACACCCCAAGATTATTATGAATAGTTCTTATCATCTTAATCCTGAAATAATTATTGATTTGCGTATATTTAATATTCGTTGTTTTGATTTATTAGAGGGTGCGATCATATATGGGTCTATATTCCCGGTGAGTTAGATAGCGGTATTATTTATATGGTAAATATTAATTATTGATGGAATCTACGTCCCGAATGATCGGGATTAACGATACCCCCTTAAGGATGCTTATAAGTTTTGACCGGGCCAAACCCTACAGGTGAATTTGATTATCCGGCGATCAAATAAGTTAAGCAGAAGGGCTTAAGAAATTTCAAGAAGCCAATTAAATTAAATTGTCAGTAATTAAATTTAATTGGTGGGTATCAAAAATATTACCGTGGGGAGAAATGGTAAGCATTTAATAACAAGAGCTCAATGCTAGAAGGTCTTGAGATTATAGGTCAGAGTGCAATTATAGTTCTTTAATAGTGTGAACTGTAATTCAGTGTTTTATGAAAATTGCAGAAATCGCTACATGTCTTTCTATAATTGCAGAAACCTCTAATAGGTGTCTGTGTTCCACTGGAAGTTTAACTCATAATTACTCCCCATGTCCATGCTGTAGCCCTATATATATGCTGGTAGACTGAACCAGTTTTGATGATTACATATCATTATTATTATGATATTATTTTTATATTTCCAGACTTAAATATATCGGGGTTCTTCCCGTACGAGTTCTCGGAGGTTCGTAACCCACACTACGTTCAAGGATCGCGTAAAGGAATACAGTAGAAGATCTGACTAGAGCTTCAACTCGAAATCAAGTCGTAGTTGAAGAATAGATCGACAAGAGGTATTCATCTAAATTAATTTTAGTTGCACGGGTTTTATTTTGATCGTTCTTCGTTAAAAGTTTTATCTAGAGCCCATTTCGGCGTTTACCTGTCCAGTTAATTTTTACCGAAAATCGTTTGCAAAAACAATGATCTTGGCAGTATTGCCTCCAACAAATTAGTATCAGAGTCGTTTTGTTTTTTGTTTACGGTTATCGGGAGTTAGGTAGTTTTAGAACTGTTACTAACTTTGTTTTGTAGGAGTTCTAATTCCAGTTTTATGATCATCCTTTATTTTTATATTTGATTGAATGCGTGGATGATGATTTAAATTTTTTTAATCACAGGGATTGACCATGATAGATTAATTGTTTTTAGATCGAATGTGAGCCTACGGGACATAGGTTTCGATGTAAAATTATTTTATGTTATGTTAGTTTTTTTCGAGTTTATTAGAAAAAAAATAACAGGTATGGAAGAACGGCGGTGGTTGACGGCGGCAACATGTGGTGGTTCCGGTGATTTTAGCAGCAAATAAGTTTTTTTTTGTTTCGCAATAATTTTTTTTCTCCAGAATTTTTCTGGATAATAAATAAATAAAAAATTTGGGAGCCGCCGCAGCAGCAAAGCGCCGCAACAGGGGCATGAAGCCGCAGCACCATACCATCCAAACGGCACCTGTTTCCCAACAGCGTTCCATGAAGCTTGCAATTCCATTGGTGTGGTTTTCCAGTTTCATCTAAACAGCCATTGATCTCCTAAAAGCAAAAATAGTGCAGCAAGCAAAATCCCAATCAAGTGCACAGCACTGTATACGTGCGCAGCACTATTTCCAAATAGTAAGTGGTTTCGGCGCAAGAAAAGAAAGCAAAGCAGTGGTTTCCTATTAAGCGCCCAATCCAGCGGTTTTTCTTTTTAGCCAAATGAGGCCCTGGCAGCGGCAGCTTTGAAGCTACCAAACGCAGCAAACAGCAGCTTTTAGCGCAATTCCAGGCGCGGGTCTCTAGTGCAATTGCAAAGCAACAATGTTTCCTACAAGTGCGCCAGTTTCCTAATTTTATCTAAATACAAGAAACTGATAAAGATTAAACAATTCAGGCTTATCTTTAAATAAGAGACTGAAACACTTTAGAGTTTTAATCGGATCATAAAATCGGAATAATTTTTATTTATGTTACATTTAATTTTTTTATTTTTAACTGCGTGGATGATAAATATTAGTTTTATTTATCTTGTTAATTTAATTAATTAGAAAATTCGGTTTTAATTCAAATATTTTGGAATAAAAAATAAATTTATTCTTTTTTAATTAATTAATTTTAATAAAAAAACTTTAGATATTTTATTTTTTTTACAAAATATCACGTTTAAGATGTTTTTTTTTAAAATGAATATTTTAGAAAAACGTGGGAATTAATTTCAAAATTTTTGAATTAATTAAATAAAAAATATTTAATCGAAATAAATTATTATTTTTCAAAAAATGTTGAATAAAAAATAAAATAAATAAATACCTTTAATCACTACCTTAGTTGAAAAGCTGAAGGAAAAATTGTGCATTTATTAAATTTTATTTGTTATGCATTTAAACACGAAAAGATGATTTGATAAATCAGAATCGTTGAAATCGTGTACATGGAAAGATGCTTGATTCTTTCAGATCATGTGACATTCGAAAGATGATTTGATAAACCAAAATTTTTAGAATCGTGTATACGGAAAGATGCTTGATTCTTTCAGATAGTGTGGCTTTCGAAATTAATAAATTTATTTTAATTAAACAAATTTTTACAACCCTAAAAAATGTTTTAAAAATCTAAGTGGGAGAGGAAATCTATTCATAGATAAATTTTATGGTCTTCATCACCAGTTTGTAGGTGATGCAATTAAATCCTGCGTGTCGGCAGTAAGACATTCGTTCCCAACAAACAGATTAATTACAGTATCGCCAGTACAAACCTCCTTTACGAATAATTCCGAATAATTATTAGTGTGTATCACATCTCCATCTAAAGGGTTTATTGCGAAACGATTGTTTTGGGATTAGGTGATGGTTAACACTTAGCTGTATATTATAGTATTCACTCCATCTGAGTCACTACCATTATATACTGGACCAAAGTTATGTCAGCTATTTAATTTTACTTGGCATGATCAATTTCCTAGATAATAAAATTAAAGGAAATCGGCCTGTCTGGTCTAATGAATAATAGTAGGCGTCCACCCATCATGGAATGCTATTCTCAAGTTACCAGGTTGCTCGTGAATTTTTTTAAAATAGTAGAGGGAACCAAATTAAAATAAATTTAAAATTTTTCTCATCATAATTAACGGTTTTATTTTTAATTATGTGATTCTCAGGATTAAAATAGATTTCAACTCACTCGCTTCAATACTCAAAGAAAACAAACTTACGAGACCAAATTATGTTGACTGAAAATGCAGATTGGATATAGCTTTAACTGCCAATGGTATTCATTCAATACCAAGAAATATGTCTGTTTCAGAAAAAAGTTATTCCTTTGGGCCGAAAGGCATGAAGAAGAAAAAGATTCAGAAATAGGGAGACACGATTTTTAAGGTAGTTAGTGGGCCACAGACTGGTGTGAAAAAGTTAAAAGGCAGATGTTTTAGCAGTGTTATCTACCGGTACCTAGTGTGTATTTACAGGAGCTACTAATCATGTCTGCCATTCATTGCAGGGGTTCCAGAAAACTCGACAACTTAGTGATGGGAGGATTTACCTGCATATGGAAAATAATACAAAGGTAACAACAGTTGCAGTAGGAGATGTACTCTCAATTTTGGTAGAGATTGGATTTTAATATTAAGAGATTGTCTTTATGTACATGCCATTAAAAGGAACTTAGTTTTCGTTTCTAGATTAGCTAAAGACGGATATTTAGTTTATTTTAATAACTCTGTAG
The DNA here is from genome assembly GCA_034768845.1 of Heliamphora exappendiculata. Classification (NCBI taxonomy): domain Eukaryota; kingdom Viridiplantae; phylum Streptophyta; class Magnoliopsida; order Ericales; family Sarraceniaceae; genus Heliamphora; species Heliamphora exappendiculata. The sequence goes on along the minus strand of JAOTRH010259643.1, from coordinate 92,494 downwards.
TTATTAAGGATAATAAACGGGTTATCTGTTCTGTTATATTGGTGGATGATATTTGTATTATTACTCCAATCTCTCCTATACTGTAACTGACTGAAATGAATAATACATCTATATTGTCATATAAGATAAAGTTTCATTCTTTAATGAACCAAACGTTTCTTTGGCACTTACGCTTAGATCATATTAATCTAAAAAAAATAAACAAACTAGTAGTAGATGGACCTTTGAGTTCATTGGAAGTGGAGGCCCTTTTAGTTTGTGAATCTTGCTTAGAGGGTAAGATGACCAAGAAACCCCTTTCGACCAAAGGCTATAGAACTAAAGAACCGTTGAAGCTAGTTCATTCTGATGTATGTGGTCATATGACAATTCATGCTAGACGTGGATTTGAGTACTCTGTTAGTTTTATTGATGATTACTCAAAGTATGGATACATTTACCTGATGCACCGTAAGTTTGAATGCTTTGAAATTTTCAAAAAATTCATGGCGAAGGCAGAGAAGCGTCTGGGTAAAAGTATCAAATCACTACGATTCGACCATGGTGGAGAATACCTCTTTGGAGAGTTTAAGGACTACTTGTCATCAGAGGGGATTTCATCCCAGTTGACTGCACCTGGCATTGCATAACAGAATGGTGTAGCAGAAAAAAAGAATAGGACTCTTATGGAGATGGTAAGGTCTATGATGAGTTATTCAGGTTTACCAGATTCATTTTAGAGACTTGCTTTAGAAATAAAAGCTTACATTCTAAACTTGGTACCTTCTAAGCCAGTACCTTTTACTCCCACAAAATTGTGGACCAGGCGTAAGCCTAGTCTGAAACACATTCGAATTTGGGGGTGTCCAGCACATGTGCTAAAAGGGAACGCGGGTAAGTTAAAATCGAAGACGGAAGTCTGTTTCTTTGTGGAGTATCCCAAGGGAACGAAAGAGGTGGTTTATTTTATAATCCTAAGGATCAGAAGATCATTGTTAGCACCAATGCCTGATTCTTGGAGGAGGATTATATTATGGATCACAGGCCCAAAAGAAAAATTATTCTGGAAGAACTGAGAGAAAATACCAGTAAAAAGAAAAAGGAAGCACAAGTCACTAATATTCTATTACCTCGTCGTAATGGGAGGATTATCGGGATGGGTATAAATCAAGAACAGGGTTCAAATTTTGCACAGCCTGTTACTGCTAGTATACACACACAGGTAGTGCCTCGTCGTAGTAAGAGGGTTGTTCTTCAACCTAATCGATATATGTTCTTGGGAGATTCGTTTGATAAGATCCTGGCTGAATTAGATACCAAGCCCTATAACGACAATGACGCACTAAAAGACAAAGAGGTGGATCTTTGGCAAAGGGCTATGAATTCAGAGATGGAATCTATGTATTCCAATTAGGTTTGAAAACTTGTAGAACCACCCAAAGGGATAAAATTCATTGGATGCAAGTGGATCTACAAGAGGAAGAGAGGAGTAGATGGGAAAGTTAAAACCTTCAAAAGTAGGCTTGTTGCTAAAGGGTTCACTCAGAAGAAGGGATCGACTATGAAAAAACCTTTTCGCCGGTAGCTATGCTTAAGTCTATCCAGATTCTCTTATCCATTGCTGCACATTTTGATTACAAAATCTGACATATGGACGTCGAGACAGCTTTCCTTACTGGAAGTCTTAAGGTGTGTATCTATATGATACAACCAGAAAGATTCATTGCAAATGGCCAAGAACACATGTTATGTAAGCTTAAGAGATCCATTTATGGACTTAAGAAAGCATTCGAGGTCTTGGAACACTCGGTTTGATCAAGCTATAAAATCTTATGGTTTTGATCAAAGGTTGGATGAGTCATGTGTGTACAAGAAGGGTGACGGAAGCGTGGAGATCTTCCTAGTACTTTACGTAGACGATATCTTGCTAACCAGAAATGATGTGGGGGCATTATCTACGGTTAAAGTATGGTTATCTGGGCCATTCGATATGAAGGAATTAGGAGAAGCCAGTCACATCTTTGGGATCAAGCTTGTGCAAGATCAAAAACAAAAGATGTTGGGCTTATCACAAGCAAAGTATATCGATGATATTCTTGCTCGTTTTAGCATACAGGATTCCAAGAAAGGGTTTCTCCCTTTCAAGCATGGAATCACTCTATCCAAGGATCAGTGTCCTAAAACACCTGATGAGATAGAGAGAATGAAGGTGGTTCCTTATGCTTCGGCAATTGGAAGCCTCATGTATGCTATGCTTTGCACTAGACCCGACTTCTGCTTTGTCGTTGGCATAGTTAGCAGATATCAGTCTAATCCAGGGCAGGAGCATTGGACTGCTGTAAGGAAATAATAAAGTACCTGAAATGGACTAAGGATTATATATTAGTTTACCAGATAAACAGTCTAGTACCTTTGGAGTACACAGACTCAGATTTTCAGTCTGACAAGTATTCTCGTAAGTCTACCTCATGATATGTGTTTACCTTAGAAGGTGGAGCGATAAGTTAGAGGAGTATCAAGCAGTCCTGCATTGCTGATTCCACCATGGAGGCCGAGTATATGGCAGCTTCTAAAGCAGCCAAGAAGGCCGTGTGGCTCAAGAACTTCCTGTTGGATCTAGATGTGGTGCCTTCAGTTCAGTCGGCTATTACACTTTACTATGACAATAGCGGAGCGGTTGTAAACTCGAAGGAGTCAAGGGTCCATAAGAAAGCTAAGCACATTGAGCGTAAGTATCACCTAATACGAGAAATTGTACAGAGAGGTGATATTGCTGTAACCAAGATTGCATCAGGAAGTAACCTTGTAGATCCTTTTTACTAAGAGCATACCGGCTAAAACTTTTGATAGTCATGTAGAAGGCATGGGAGTCAGATGTATGGCAGCATGATTTTGAGTATAAGTGGGAGATTGTTATGGTTGGTATACTAAAAACCATATTTTTAGTATTATTTTTAATAAAATTAGTTTTTCTATTTTTTGAGAATCTTTATGAGCAATGTATGTATATCATTTTTTAATGTTATGTATGGATGTCTAATATTCTATATAGTATTTAATCTAGTGTGTAGAGTACAGCTTGCACACAGAAGATCAAATTTTAGGTTCTTGCAGAATATAAGTTTTATGTTCACAGTTTAGATGAAAAAAAACATACAATTGGTACGACTGTAGCACAAAATTTTAGTAGACCTGTCTTGGTGACGGGAAACAAATAATAGCATCGTCTATTGTTCCGACTCTCTGTGCTAGTACACTTTGTGTTTATTGAACGGGATATTTGGGGTAATTAATTTTATACTGACTATATAAATTAATTCACACTTCAAGATTATTATGAATAGTATTTATCCTTTTAGTCCTGAAATAATTATTGATTTACGTATATTTAATATTTGTTATTTTGATTTATTAGAGGGTGCGATCTTATATGATTCTATGTTCCCGGTGAGTTGGACAGCAGTATTATTTATATAAAAAAATATTAATTATTGATGAAATCCACATCCCGAATGATCAGGATTGATGATACCCCTTAAGGATGCTTATAAGTTTTGACATGGCCAAACCCTGCAGGTGAATTTGATTATCCGGTGGTCAAATAAGTTAAGCGGAAGGGTTTAAGAAATTTCAAGATGTCGATTAAATTAAATTGTCAATAATTAAATTTAATTAGCGAGTACTGGAAATCTTAATGTGGGGAGAAATGGTAAGCATTTAGTAACAGGAGCTCAATGCTAGAAGGTCTTGAGATTATGGCTCAGAGTGCAATTATAGTTTTTTAGTGGTGTGAACTGTAATTTATTATTTTATGGAACTTGCAAAAATCGCTACATGTCTTTCCATAATTGCAGAAACCTCTAGTAGGTGTTTGTTTATCACCACAGGCTCTAGTTAGGCCCTGTGCTCCAGCACCGGCTCGAGTTCATGGTCGTGGTGTTCGGGCATCTTCTCGGGGTTGCTCTAGAGGATCTGTCTCTTCTGCTAAGAGTCGCTCCAGAGCTGTATCTTCTTCCTCTGGCAACGATGGTGATGGTAGCGCCGACATCGAGAGATTCTTCAAGGATATCAGCTTGAACGAGGCCGGTCCTTCCTCTTGCTGGGTTTGCTCGAGGCATATCTGAGAGAGAGAGAGAGAGAACTTTCCCCCCAACTACATTTACTTACTCTTTATGGGCATGCGTGCCCCAGTTTGATACATTCTTATACATTTACTTGATCTATAGGCCTGGGTGGCCCAGTTTTTTTATTCTGATACATTCTTACCACTTTCTAATACATTTTTGGGCCTTCGTGCCATTTATTGCTTTATATTCATCTGCCGTATGATTTTTCTTTACTTGATGATCAAACTGTCTTGGATGCATGAAACAAAGGTCAAAATTTACACAAGTTTGAAAAACTGCAAACATACACACCCGCCATGTTTGAACATAGCGGTCGCCACTTCCATCAAGACTGACATGTCGGTCGTCACAATCCAATATGGTGGTCACTTGGTCAACAAGATGATGTCACTGTAAGGTGCCCTTTCAAGTTGGCGACCACCTACTCCAAGGTGGCGGTTGCCACATTAATTATACTTTTTGCTGCTTTTCCATCTCTAGCCTTTTCATACTTTATAAATACAACCCTAGAGGCCCCATTTTCTGTTATTCTCACTTAGATGGCTAGTCCCCTTTCTACATGGATTGAGATATTCTCCCATATCGAACGTTTAAACTTTGCCCCTTTCAGTATCAACTCCTTGTTTTCTCTAATGGCCGTAAAGATTGACGGGCCATTATTGAAAGTTGTTGTTCAACTATGGGATCCGCAATCCCACATCTTTTGGTTCGGTCTTAAAGAGTTATGCCCCACTGTGGAAGAATTTACTACTATCCTGGGCCTGACTTCGTAAAGCTCCGTTATTATTCCCACTCTCTTCCTTTCGGCTCGACAGCAAGTGATGCAACTCTATGGTCTGTCCAAGATGGAAGCTTCTCTTATGACACCGGGTGACTGCCTTGACATTCCATGGCTCATTGAGAGGTTCCGTCCTACTTGCGACCTTGGCGACCTCGACTTTTAGCTGTGGCGTCGTTATGCTCTTTGCTTTTGTCTTCTTGCCCAGTATCTTCTCATCCCTCCTAACGGGCGAGTTAGTTGTGCACCGGTTGATATCGCGAGTCAGATGTGGATGGGAAAGGACTTTGTATCACTTGTCTTAGTTGAGACACTACTGGGCTTAGATGCTATTCATCGTGGTGAGACCACTACTTTTGCTGGCAGCCCCTTGCTTCTTCAGGTAAGCTTAAAACCTTACTTTTAATCAAACTTTCTGTCACACTACAAGGCTTTTCCCTTACTGTTCTAACTTTTATGGTAGATTTGGCTGATAAAAAGGTAAATCTTGTGTAGAAATGACCTACTGATAGACACAATGCCGCAGCTTTCCTTTATTACCCTTACTATCAGATATGCAACACTGAGGCAGCTTGGCGACAGTACCTCTCTTCTCTGACTGGCCCAGATATCACCTGGCAGTGCCTTGGTGGCAGATCCCTGCCATGACTCTGACTACAATGGATCGCCCTGGTGTTCTGCAGGTTGGTCTGCGTCAGACTTCTTTTTATTATCCTCATCGAATCATGCGGCAATTCGATCATAGTTAGATCATCCTTCATAATATTCGAGGCCGTTTATTTTCATCTGTACTGTGGGCCCCATTTCTAGCACCATATCAAGATGCGTGGCCATCTCGTTCACAGATGGAGATGCAAGAGCTGCAGTGTCCCGAGCTTTCTACTGAGTACAGGACATGGCTGATGCAGGATAGGGAGAAGAAAGACAAAAAAGAGGGGAACAAGAAACAAAGAGGAGAAAGACTTGAGGCACCTTGCTTTGTTTTAAAGATTTCATAACTTTCCTTTTATTTTGTTTGTAAAGTTTGGAACTTGTGTGCCCTCCCTTTTATTTGCAAAACTTTGTAACCCAAAGCTAAAGTAATGAACGAATGTTCAAAATTATCCAAAGTTTTTTTTTGGTTCAATTAAAGAACTTTATTATCAAAATGCAAATTAAGTTTGTGTTGGTCTTACTCAGATCCGAAGATGGTTAAAAATAAAGAATGTGGCCAGACTTCTTAAAAGAAGCTGCCAACGTATCCCAAAAATATGGAATCAAGCCATAACGTAGTTTGGGCTCAGTTTACTCTCGGGTATTGATGTTCTCCTTTTATGATGCCCTAACTTTTGCCAAGGTCACCTTTTTGGGTTTTCAGCATTGTGGGCTACTCTAAATTTTGCCTAACTTACCTCAGCGAGCTTTTATCTTTTCTTTATTTTTACCTCAATGATAGTACTTTTTGAGCTAGTCGAGGTTAATTGGAATGGATAACACATTGCCATCCAAATCCATAAGGATAACTGCACCACTGGTCATGATGGTCTTGATGAGAAACGATTCAGCCCAGTTTAGCTTGAACTTTCCTCTCAGGTCAAAGATAGGAGCTCTAATTTCCTTAAGAACCAGATCTCCTTCCCTCAGACCCTGAATCTTGACCTTTTTATTGAACGATCGAGCTATCCTTTTTTGATATCCTTGTACATGAAACAAAGCCCGCAACCTTCTTTCATCAAACAAGGGCAACTCTTCCATTCGGTTCCTCTATCATTCTTCCTCTAGAATACTGGCCTTGGCTGTTACTCTTAGCGAAGGGATTTTCATCTCAATGGGAAGTACAACTTCCATCCCGTATAGTAAAGAGTATGGTGTAGTTGCTGTTGAAGTTTTGATCGATGTTCTGTATCCCCAGAGTGCAAATGGTAGGTGTTCTGGCCAATCCTTATGTGAGTTGATCATCTTTTGCAAGATCTTCTTGATGTTTTTGTTTGTTGCCTCGACGGTCCCGTTGGTATGCAGTCGATATGGTGAGAACTTGTGGGCCACTATCCGGTATTCTTCAAAAAGATCTAAAACCTCTCATTGGAAATGTAAGCCATTATCTGAGATAACCTCATGGGGGACTCCGTACTAACAAATAATGTTTTGCTTGATGAACTTAGCAACATGAGAGGCTTTAGTTACTGAGTAGGAGGCAGCTTCCACCCACTTGGTAAAGTAGTCAATGACCACTAAAGTGAACTCGTGCCCATTTGATGCCTTCAGTGTTACCCTGTCGATTACATCAATGTCCCATACTGAGAATGGCCATGGCGATGTTAGGTTATACAGCTGAGATGGGAGAACGTCCATAAGGTTTGCGTGAATTTGACACTAATGATGGCATCTCCTCACGAACTGTATATAGTTTGTCTCCATCGTCATCCAAAAATATCCTTATCGTAGGATCTTCTTGACTAACATGTTTCCACTCATGTGTGGCCCACAAACTCCTACATATATTTCTTTCATTAGCTCTTAGCCTTATTCATTGTTGACGCACAACTTATTGACCCCAAAATGCCCTCGTTTGTATAGTCTTCCCCCGCAAATGACAAACTATGCAGATAGTCTTCGTATTGCCCTTTTGTCCTTCTTATAGGAAAACTAGGGATATTCTCCCTTCTCCACGAAGTTCTAAATGTCAAAATACCATAGAAGGTCGTCAGTGCTTTCCTTGATCACGACTATCGTCTCGTATGCTGGCTTTCTTTTCTGTTTAATTATCAAAAGCCTCATTCTGACCCCAGATGGTATGTCAATCATGGATGCTAGAGTGGCCAGTGCGTCAGCAAACTTTTTTTGTAGTCTTGGCACAAGAGTGAAGACCATTGATTTGAAATATGGTATCAGCTTCTTTAGCTCTTGTTGGTAGAGAATCAAGATTAAATCCCTGGCCTTCCATTCTCCTATTGCTTGTGAAACCACCAGTGCCGAATCTCTGATGACTTTCAGCTTCCTTGCCCCTAATTCTAAGGCTACCTCCAATCCAGCTAAACATGCTTCATACTCAGCCTGATTGTTGGTAACTTCAAAATTGAGCTTTAAAGACAAAGGGACGTGTGATTCATCAGGAGTGATAAGAAGGACTCCTATTCTGTAACCATACTTGTTGGATGCACCATCAAAATACAGAGTCCACTTGTCATCTCTGGCTTTCATCAGTTGTTCGTCAAGAAACTGGAACTCTGTGTCCTCGCCTCACTCAACTGGTTATTCGGCCAGGAATTCTGCCACTGCTCTACCATTGACTGACTTTCGGGTGACATATTTGAGGTCAAATTTTGATAACAACAGCAACCATCGAGCCAACCTTCCTATCAGTGCCGGCTTTTTTAACAGGTACTTCAATGGGTCCATTTGAAAAATGATATTCACTGTGAAATATAGCATGTAATGCCTCAATTTTTGGGAAGCCTAAACCAAAGCCCAGCATGTATTTTCCAGTAGTGTGTATCGTATTTCTAACCCTGGCATCTTTTTGCTCAAGTAGTAGACCACCTTTTTGACTCCAATTTCTCCTTCTTGTGCCAGCATGCATCCTATAGCCGAGTCAATCACTAGCAAGTAGAGGATTAGTGGCTTATCAGGTTCAGGAGGAGCTAAAATAGGAGGATTTTGAAGGTATTGCCACACAGCATCGAAGGCATCTTGGCATTTCTGATCCCACTCAAACTCGACTCCTTTCTTCAGTAGACGAAAAAGCAGCTCACGGGTAGTTATCAGTTTTGTGATGAATCGACTAATGAACTATATTTTACCCAGGAAGCCCCTGACTTCTTGCTTTGTCCTTGAAGGAGGAATTTCTAAGATTGCTTTAATTTTTTAAGGATCGACTTCAATGCCTTGCTGAGTAATCATAAACCAGAGCATTTTTTCAGCAGTAACTCTGAAGGCACACTTTTGTGGGTTGAGTCGCATCTGTACTTCTGAATCATTTCAAAGAACTTTTGCAGTGCTACAATGTGGCCATCCCGGTCCATGGACTTGACTATCATGTCGTCCACATACACTCCAACCTTCTTATGTATCATGTCATGCAATAAAGTAGTGGCAGTCTTCTGATAGGTTGCCCCTACATTCTTCAAACCAAACGGCATCACACGATAACAATAGGTGCCCCATGGTGGAGTGAACGTCGTCTTTTCTCTGTCCTTAGGGTCCATCAATATGGTTATACCCAGAAACGCTATCCATAAATGACAACAAGGCATGCCCCGCTATACTGTTTACCAAGACATTAATGTGCGATCAAGGAAAATCGTCTTTCGGGCTAGCCTTGTTGAGATCCAAAAAATCCACGCAGACCCGGATGCGTCCATCTTTCTTCAGCACTGGAATAATATTAGCCACCCATTTTGGATATTCGGTTACCATTAAGAATCCAGCGTTAATCTATTTGGAAACTCATTTTTTGATCTTTAGATCCTATTCTGGCCGGATCTGTCTTAACTTTTGTTTGACCGGTTTAGCATCAAGGTACAAGGGGATATAGCGTTGGTCAATGTCATGATCAATTCTGAGCATATACTCGTAAGACCATGCAAATACATCTTTGAACTCTATTAATAAAGTTATTAGTTGTTCACGTTCAACTAAGGATAAAGAAGAACCAATTTGTACATTTTGTGGATTAGTTTCATTACCCAGATTTATTGACAAAGTTTTTTCAATTATTGGTTGGGCGCGCATTTCGTCTTCTCTTTTTATTAAAAGTTTTATTTATTCGAGGATATCCCCGTCAAATTCAAAATCGTCAAAAAGCGTATGAATTAAATCAAACAAAGCAGAGTAATCGAAAATTTCATTCATTTCATCGAAGGAAGATAGAATTACAAACTCAAAAGCATAAACATGGGAAGGTGCACAAATAGACGTGCCCTCAACCACATACTCTGACTCAAACTCTGACTTAGAACAGACAATACGCACATTACCAGACTCTAAGGTCCAATTTTTCACTTCCTTTGCAGCCGCATGAACAATGAGCATAGTGCAGTTGGTTGGCACACTAAAGCCCATCATGAAACAGTCTGGGTCAATTACGTGCAGTTGTGCCATCTTTTCATTGAACATCATTCCCATGTTGAGGTCATCCAGTTTGTCAGCCCAATCTTCCTCTTGAATTTTTTTTTCTTCCACTTCCCCTTTCACTGTCTCTTCCTCTTCTGTATCAGATAATTGATGGCCAAAGAAGATCTCTAGCCCTGGCAACCTCTGGTTGGTTTCTTCATCGATTCGTGGCTCTGGGAAGTCATAGTATGGGAAATCTTCTCCGTCTTTGACAAAATACCCGTTGAGTGTTCCTGAATAGTTGGCCTTTCATCCCCTTTTAGGTCCTTTCAAATCTTCTTCGGTCGGTTTGTATCCAAGATCAAAACGGTGAGAAGCCGGCAATACCTGGACAGGTTCAGGAATTCCTTGCTGCTTATGCCCTAGCCCCATGCCTGGGAAGTAGGACATTTGCCTCATCATTGTAATTGCTCTTGGGTTGATGTACATCTCTTCTTCATTCAATAGCACCCAAACAGCCTGCACTTCATCGAATCAGAAGCCACTTAGTGACACATCCCCTTCGCCATGCGGAACCTCTAACAGAGCCGAGCCTTCTCCTCTTGGGGGTTGAATACTGTCTTCTCCATGGATAGTCAGAACTACCCCATTCTTTATCAGTTTTAACTTTTGGTGAAGAGTCGATGGCACTGCCTAGACCTTCGGGTCATGCAGTAATGGCCTGCCTACCAGCAGGTTGAAAGAGGCCGGTATGTTCAGTACATGAAACTCAACTAGTGTCTCTAGAGGCCCTACTGATAACGTGAATGATACCAAGCCCAACATGTCTCTCCTCGTGTTATCGTAGGCCCGAACTCCTTGATTACTAGGCGTGAAATATTTCGGCTTTAGTCCCAAGCAAATTGCTGTTCTAAGATAACAGACATTTAATGCAGACCCATTATCAATAAGAGTCACTGGGACCCACTTTTCCAGGCATTTAATGGTTATGTGCATGGGTTTATTATGATTCTTCCCTTCTGTTGGCAGATCCTTATCAGAAAAGAAAATGACTTTTGGCTCTACAGCTGGTAGAATGAGCCTAACGAGTTGCTCTGAGGTCGCATCTATCAAAACATTGGCTTTGTTAAAGACCTTAAGCATAGCTTATCTATGTTTATGTGAGGCCATCAATAAGCCCCAAATGTTGACATTAGCCTGTGTCTTTTTAAGCTGTTTCAACACAGTTTCATCCTCTTATTCTTATTCTTTCTCTTTCCCTTTCCCGCTTGACAGCCATTTTTTCAACTGAGTTAGCTTGAATGCCGTCCACTCCTGGTTAGATGTTCTACACCGTTCTCAGGATCTCATAATCCTGGTATTGTACTTTTTGTCTGTCTTATTTTCTCTGTGCACAGAGGGCTTTCAAATGCCCACAGATCATCTAGCTCGTCGACCACTGCTTTTCCTCTTCTTTCCTCATCATCCTCAATGGCCCACGTATTATCGACCTCTTCCCAGATGTCTTCTCCGATGTACTCCACGTGTTGTTCTCGAGCAGCCAAAAAGTTAGCCTACTCAGCTCCATCTAATTTTAGCACAACCCTCACTAACCAAAAGGATTGCATCTCATCAACATATACCTCCTCCTCAAAAAGTCAGGGAAGAGTGATGCCATAAAGCGTGTGGCCAAACCCATAAGGTCGTGCTGGATAATCCAGCGGCCAGTCATCTTCCTCATTGCGTTCCTCTTCTTTCTGTTGGTTAACTTGAATTGCCGCCTGATATCCTTCCCAAGCATTATCATTCCACTCCTTCATCATATCCCAGCCATTTTCGTTCATAATCAATGAATAAACTATCTGATCTTTGGTAGCTAAAACATGAGGGCGTGGCAGACACGTTGAACAAATATACTGGCTTGGATCTTCTTACCGTTCCAGAGTTATGCATTTACCCTTGACTGCTTAGCATGGTTTGGCATAGGATTAGTTGTGATATTCGACTTTGGAGCAACAAACGGTGGAGGGATCACTTTGTTATCGATGAGATCCTGGATCTTGTGATGCAATCTCATACACTTTTCAATTAGATGTCCATAGCCCTGGTGATAAGTGCAATACTGCGAAGCATTGTATCTTAGGGGGAGGGGATCAGGCACCAGCATGGGATCCAATAACTTGATGAGCCCTTTCTCGATAAGTCGATTCAGGGCAGTGGTTAGTGAAATATCAAGGGGACTGAAGACTCTCCTTTGCCGTTGTTGTGCCTGCTGACTGTTGCTTGCCTGCTGATTGTGGCTTGGTTGTTGGGTTGAGGAAGAAGGATTCAGGAGGTTTACCTCGTTCGAGCGTGACACGAGATTGGTAGCAGCAGACTGATTCTTGTTATTTGTAGGAAAGGTCCTTCTCAATTTTTGGTTGGGTTATACTTTCTCGATATCTCCAAACTGAATGGCATCTTCGATCTGCACCCTAGCATCAAATAGCTGCTCCAAGGTAGAGAGTGACTGTGTGATGAGATAAGGCTTTGGAGGGGACTGTAGATTTTTCACCACCATCCTCACTTGTTCTTTCTTAGTGGGCCAGTTCATCATCTTGGCGGCTTTGCCTCTCCACTGGGTCAAGAAATCAACAAACGATTCCCAGTTCTCCTAGTGAGTTATTTATAGTTCTCGAGTGGTTACGTCCAGCTAGACGTTATAGCTATATTGACTGATGAATGCAGTGACTATGTCTTCCCAAGTTCTAGTCTTAGCCAACTCCAAAGAGAGAAACCACCTTTGTGCTGTCCTAGAAAGTGATCGGTGGAACAATTAGGCCTTGAGCCGATCGTCAATCCCCATAGGGAAAAGAGTTTTGGCGTACATCCTTAGATGAATTCGAGGATCTTCGGTGGCATCAAACTTCTCCATCTCTGGCATTTTAAATTTTTAGGCAGTTTGGCATCTGGGAATAAATATAAACTGCCTACATCTAACATATATTCTTCTACACCCTTAGCCTTTCTCAGCACCTTCTCCATTTGATTGATCTTTTCCACCAGTGCGGACTCCCTAGACTGGGCAGTAATTTCTTCCTCCACTACCATCAGGCGGGGGACCCAAGGTGGCACAGTAACTTGTGGTGCCTCTTGTCCTTGGTTATCATCACAGAAGTCTTCACCATTCTCGTTTGTATCTTTTGGCTATCCGTTGGCTATCCTCCACCACCATCAGACGGGCCTAAATCGCCCGAATTTGCACATGACATTGGTTTTGAGCTTAGTTCTGTTACTCCACAACTCTCTGTATCTCAATAATAGCTCTCATCAGAGCTGTTAAGTTAACTTCATTCTTTACCATTTTCGATGACTCTGTTGGCAGCTTAGATATTTTATAGAGTCATCCAGACCCTAATCTTGCCCACACGCGTGTCGACTGTAATCTTTCTGGCTCAATGATCTAGACCCGAAGAAAAGTTGGATCCCAACAGCAGAATAACCAGTATCAAACACTTCCTCTACAAGAATTCTGACGATAGATAGCAAACATTCCAGATAACCAAAATAGCAAATCATGAGCAGATAATCACGAAAGTTGAAATAATGCCCATGTCGGGCTCATACTGGCAGCATAACAATAGGACGATGAAAACCTGGGGTGAAGGCTAAGGAGAAGCTTAACCAAATTTTAAAGGGAAGGTTTATCCAAACAGAGAAAGGGGCAGTACTCTGGCAAGAAAATAATTATAACCTTCAAGAGATTGGTTCGATCTAGGATTCTAAAGGAAAATAGGCAGCACTCCAGTGGGAAAGCAAGACTAGCTCACATGGGTATAACAAAGGTTCGAAAAAAGCGAGCCTAACACAAGAATGAGGGAGAAACCAACAACCCAAAAAGAAGTCGAAAGAGAGAGAAACTATCCTAGAGGCTTCAAAACAAAAAATGGGCATGACCCCGAGAAAAAAACTATGGCGTGAAAACCAAGCAAAGTGAAGAACAAAGCCCAGGTAAGAACCCAAGGGCAAAAAGCTAACCTAATCAAAGGATAATAGAAAACCCAGGCTGAACCTGGAAAAGGAACTAGTCTAAGCCAAACAAATAATCCTAACAAATGCAATCAAAACATACAATTAACAAAACACATAATTCTACTAGGGATAGCAGCACCTAATGGAGGGTTCTAAGCTACTATATGCAAAAGGCCAGTTTTGGTCAATCGAACAGAGTACCTTCTGAATAGAGTTGGGTATATACCTCCCATGCCTGGAGTGGTGCAGGACATGGTCAAACAGTACGCCCGAACTCTTTTACTACACCTATGATAGCGTACAGTCAGTGAGGGTTACCTTTCTTCCCAACAATCCTCGAAACGGACAAACGATCAGGGCATCGGGTCAACCAGGCAGGGGGTTGAAGAACAATGCACATACATGCAATAACGCAAATGACAAATACATACTAAAAACTGATGATGTTTTCAAATATAGCCCTCTTATTTGATTTTATAAACCAGTCCCTAGTAGAGTCGCCAGAAAATACTGTGGCGCCAGAATTTTGGAGTTTTGAAAATAGTCAAAAATATGGGGAATCAAAGGATGTTTAGAAAATATTTTAACACCTTCAAAATCAAATTTTGAAAATCTCATTTTGTTGAAAAATAGAGAAGCCACTTAGTTTTTGAGAAAAACTAAGAAAAACGAAAATGGTTAATGATCTTTAAAACGTTTAACTAGAGAAAAAGGGTTCGGGGGCTAAGGTACGAATCGAGAAAAGTGCTAGGCACCCCGTTCGCCCAACCATAAGGTTGGCTTCTATTAATCATCATTGATTCTTCAATAAAATTTTTCAAATGCATGCAAATAAAGAAAGTGGGGGCAAAGAGAGAATATCCAAAATCAAATATGAAAAATACATAACATATGTATATAGAACACCAAAACAAAACAAGTGTAAAAAAAAATCCTAAGTCCTACGGTATGTAATTTCTAAGTAAAAGATACATGGAGTATTCCCACATGCAATATTAATAAAGCAACTTAAGCTAGCATGATTCAAATAAAAGAACAAAAATATGCTAAAAGTTGCAAAAATTACCTAAACATGAATTGCTAATAAGAGATAAACTAAAATATTCTAAACTAAAACATGCATCTAACCAAAATAAGCTAGGTTAGTATTAACATGATTTTTTTTTTTACCAAAAGAAATGTTAAACTAAAATAAAAAAGTATACACAATTTTATACTCAAAAGTTTAATAATAAAAGGAAACAAATGACAAGAATCTTATGTAATTTATTTTATCTACACAAAAGAAGATTCAAAGAGTTAACTAAAAAAAAGAAAATGAAAGAATATTTACACAGGAGATTTAACCAAAATTTCTTTTTAAAGAAAACTAGATTAAATTATTTAACTAAAGATCTAACTATCTTATATTTTAAAAACAAAAGAGAAGAAAAGAAATAAAATGGGTGAAATGAATAAGAGAATTTTAACTACTATTAAAAGTGAAAACTATACTACCATTTAAAAGATAAAAATAAGAAAAAGAAGAGGATTATATTAACTAGCTTAAAAGGCTTTTCATGATTTTTTGGATTAACGAAATAAAAGAAAAATAAAATAAGTATTATGAAAAAAAATAAAGTCAGAAAGAAATGGACAAAAAAATGGAATATTATAAACTTATTAAAAGAACATTAAGCCAATGTTAAAAGAAAGGCTAAATTAAACTAATATTACAAGAAGATAAATGCTAGAAATAAAACGAGAAAGAAAAAGAAAGAAAAAGAAATGCTAGAAAAAGAAATTGAACTAATATTATAAGAAAATAAAATAAACTAGTAAAAAAAATTAAACTAACATTAGGAAAAGAGAAGAAAAAGAAAACAAAGAAAATAAAAAAAAATAACTTGATAACTATTAGAAAAATGTGAATGTAGTATTAATAACTACATTCACAAGAATGTTAGTGCATTGATAATAACAATTAACCACATTACAAGTTATAATTAATAAAATATATTAGCACTTAATTGATGAATTAATGAGAAATGGCATGTGTTTAGTGAGAATGTGTAAACTAAGAAATTGATTAAAATGACTAAATTACATAAGGCAAAGTATATACTAAACAAGATTAACTATAAACTAAAGAAATGCGCAAATTGAAATTGAATTTAACCCGGTCACTCCAAAAGAGAGAGAATGGAGTTAGAAGGACCGGAGATTGAGACAAAGTACCTGGATTGCTAAAGAATCATCGAGTCAGAAAATGGTGCCAATGATCCTCGATATCCAAGTTAGGGCGTCAAAAGTTCGGCTCTCGGTACTTCGGTAGTGTTTCAGCGTCGGGGCTTGGATTGCTCGGCGACTCGAAAGAGCTTTTCTCACTAAACATCTCTCTAAAATTTTGTCTTCAAAATGTACGTTGAGGTACGATATTTATTGAATTCTTCAACCAGTGAGATGCTAACATGTTTTGGGACACGTCAGGCCATTTGAAGTTAGCGGTCACCAGGTTATGAGTTGGCGGTCGCCATGTTTGAAAAGGTTCCAAGAGCTTCTATTGGTGGTTGCCACAATAAAAGTTGGCGGTCGCCATGATGGAAGTGGCGGTCGCCACTTTGGGCTAGGGTTTTTAAGAGGTTCTATTGACGGTCGCCACAATAAACACGGTGGTCTCCACAATGAACATGGTGGTCGCCACAAAAGTGAAAGTTTGCAAAAGGTTCTATTGGCGGTCGCCAGTTTGGAGTTGGTGATTCAACATAATTTAATTGGTTTGAAGGTTTTGATGATTGGATTCAAATACCGAGCTTTGATCATTTTTTGAGGATCGTACTGAGACAGTATTCCAAATGTTTTCATTATCATATTCTGCTAAGATTAGGCGGGGTCAAATTGGGATGTCTACACTCACAACAAAGGGCACTCAATCACACTTAGCAACTTTTATGGCCAAATTCATGTATTAAAATTAAAGGGTCGGTAAGGTTTTGGGGCATCTAAACTTGGAATCAAGTTATGATTTTTAAACACCCTTTAAATAAAAATATTTTCTACAACTCTTATGTTTAAGACTAAGGCCAAACCCTAAAACAAATGGCTGAATAAAACATTCTAAGCGAAATAAATTCAGCACTTTCCTCAAAATTCTGCCAAAAATATGCCTATGTTGGTCTCGATTTTGGGGTAACAATTTAGGTCCAAATGAGCCCATTTTTTGATATGTTCTATTTTAACATGTTCCATACAAGTTTCATGTTTCATTATAAGGGTAATTATTTGGAACAAGTTAGAGTTTTTGGTCATGTTATAAAATAGAATCTGTCAGCAGCCAAAACTCAGCAGAGTCGATTTTGGACAAAGAGTTTGAAATGGTTTTGAGGGACCTTACCGAGGTATCTAGGTTTGATTTTTGGACAGAATATAGCTCCGTATGTTAGATACAATGTTTATGTAGACCAATTTTGGAATAAGTCACTACAAATAGAAGTTTTTGGCTATACAAAAAATATGTGACAAAAGTGTCCTTTAATGGCTGAACCACAGTAGAGAGTTTCAAAGAGGTTTTGATCTATCAAAACTCAATATTTTGTGCTCATATTTGGTGGGTAGTTATAAATACATGTTATCTATAACTTTATAGTTTTGGCCAAAGCTCCAATCTCACATTAAACTAGGGTTTTTAGGTCGGTATTGTTGACTAGTCTAAAAATGACACTCTTTGGTAGAATTGCAATATCTCGAGTTCTACTTACTCAAATGAGTTGAAACTAACTTTGGATGAAAGATAACACAAAAAGATAAATTTGGACATAAAGCACATACTTAGATCAATTATCTACGTTGAGTTATGGGATTCCAAATTTCAAGGCAAAAACATCAAAGTTCTCAAAAATCAGGTTCCTTTATCTTCAAATCTCCTACTTATGATATGCCAATGTTTTCTTCCATTTCTTTGCATGATTGTGTTTTAGACATGAATATCAAGGTTCCAGAATACTGTTAAGTCATTATACTGAAAAATAACAATACACAAACACATCTCATATCATTCAAGAACACAACAGCCCCTATTTCTCAACTACAACGCCTTTTCGGTTCTTAATTTTTGAAGTGTTCAAAGGGATGAGTTGAGGGATATTTTGGGTGATATTCGACATAAGTTTTAGATATTTTACTTACTTGTTTGAGGGCTCAAAATGTGGTAGGATGGAAGAACTTAGCTTTAGAGACACTTCCTTGATTTTTCTTAGGCTCCTTCTTTTTCTTCTTTTTCTTCTTTTTCTTTACTCCTTTCTTTCTCAAACATGGAAGAACACTTCAGGAAAATGGAAATCTGATCTCTTACCTCACTTGGATGAAAATAATGAAGGGGGAAAGGAGGGTGTTTGGCTTGGTTTATATAGGCAAGGCTAGGGAACACAAAAATTAAAATTTAAGTCATTTTCTTTGCATATCACATGGGTTGATTTGATTTTGTACAAGTTTTGAGAAAGATGTATCAGATTTGGGGTAGGGAATACAGCTAGGGGTCAGTTTGGGAGACAAAAATCTTACCCCACATCAATCATGGGATTTTACTTAGGTTTGCGTATCCTTTTGTGCAAAAAAATATTTTAAAAGTTAATTTGATGTATCATTTTTATGTATTTTTTTATTGAAATTTATTATTTTAGTATATTTATGATAAATTTAGTATTCTCATGAATTATCAAAGTTTTCATAGTAATTGATTAAATAGATGCAACCTTTTAAGTCAAATTATGCTAGTTTAACAAAATATGGCTTTTTGACTTATTTTAGTGTATGAAATTCAATAATGATTTGTTTCCTTGGTAGCCTATAGTATCATATTATTATATATATTACTTTTTCAACAAGTCTTGGATCATCATAAAACTTGATTTGACACATTTCTCACATTTTTAAACTTAAAAGAAAGTAAAAAGCTACTTTTTGCACAACTCCCAAGGAGTACCGACCACTAAGGGGCATTCTTGTCATTTTTATGTTATTTTATCTTTTTCTATTTAATTATACTTAAATATCCTAAAAATTAAAATTTAAAATTTTAAGACTTTTTGCTGTACTAGGGAAAAAATTGTCAGTTTACCCTAATTATGAGGAATTTTGATTTTGAATCTTATATTACATATTATTTACTTAATTTAGGATGCTAGGAGTCTTCTCTGAGTATTAGAACTTTGCCTTTGAGCATTTGGTCTTTTTAGGATTTTCAGATCGAATTAGAGTTTTTGGGTTGAGTTCAGATTTCGAACCTCTTTCGTGTTCTATGGCCTTGTGATCTATCCGTCACTAAGACTTAGGGTTGGGGCTGGGATTTCACATGGGTCATTGTCAACCAGATTATTACAACTAAGGTCCAAATCGGGTCGTTACACCGGTTACCCTTATCAACAATGGTTCAGCATTGAATGTTTGTCCACTTAGAACTACGATTTGCTTGGAAATGAAGCCAGATCATTTCATGCCCATAATCAAAGAGTTTGGGGTTATGATAGTTCAAGGAGGGATGTACTTAGGCTAGTATCATTTTCCATGTCGATCAGACCTTTGGAAACCATAGTGGAGTTCCATGTGCTGGATGTCCCAACATCTTTCAATCCATTTTTGGGGTGACCTTGGCTCCATGACCTCGATGTACAAGCCATTCCATCTACCCTTCACTAGAAGCTGAAATTGATTAAGAATGTAGCAGTGCTAACTATCCACGAGAAAGATAGTATTCAACCCTTAAGAGAAAACGATTTAACCCTCCTGAAAGTCCAGCATAGTGAGGGAGATGTATTCCTAAAAGAGTTCCAGTTTGACGAGACACATGCTGTACAGATGCTATTAAAGGATGAAGAGTGCTACATCAATCCCTATGCGGTTATAATGATGAGAAGTATGTCTTACTTTTTGGGAATGGGGTTGGATCACAAGTAGCAAGGAATCCTAGAGCCCATTCAAGTGTTTCCAACCTTGAAATATACTGGCCTCGGGTATAAGTTAACAAATGAAGATTTGGAGGGGTTAAAGATAAGGCAGAAAGAAAAGAAGGTCAAGTATTCGGGAACGCTGAATGGTTACTTTGTCAAAGAAGGTGAAGACGTTCTGTACTGTGGTTTCCTGGAGCCATGGTTTGATGAGAAAACTAATCAGAGGCTACCAGGGTTGGAAATTTTATTTAACCACAAGTTATCAGACATAGAGGGAAAAGAGGCAAAAAAGGAAAAAGAGAAGATTCAATAAGAGGATTGGTCAGACAAATTAGACGATGTTAGCATAGGAGCACTATTTCGTGAGAAGATGGCTCAGATGTGCATAACTGATCATCACTACTTGATGTTGGGCTACAATGCACCAACTGATTACATCAATCTTATCGTGGACGTGGTTGCAAATGATGTCAAAAATTGGTCATTAAAGTCTTGTAATTTGCATGATGCATGTCTCGAGTCCGAGTCTGAGTTATGCGAGTCTGTGTTGGACAGCACATCTGTCTGTGCATCTTCCCTTACTATTTCTTTTGAGCTTGTAATTCCTTCTCTCTTTAATGAAATGAATGAGATTTCTGGTTACTCTGTTTTGTCTAATTTGTTTCATACGCTTTCTGACGATTTTGAATTCAACGGGAATATCCTCAAAAAATTAAAAACTTTAATAAAAGAAGAAGAAAAAATGTATGCTCAATCTATAACTGAAGAAACTTTATCAATTAATCTGGGTAATGAAACTAATCCACAAATTATACAAATTGATTCTTCATTATCTTTAGTTGAACGTGAGTAATTAATAACTTTATTAAAAGAATTCAAAGACGTCTTTGCATGGTCCTACGAGGATATGCCCAGTATTAATCTCGATATTGCCCAACACCATATCCCTTTGTATCTCGATACTAAACCGATCAAACAAAAATTGAGACGGATACGGCCAGAACAGGCTCTGAAGATCAAAGAAGAAGTCACCAAGTGGATCAACGCTTGATTCCTTATAGTAATTGAGTATCCAAAATGGGTGGCCAACAATGTTCCAGTCTTGAAGAAGGGCAGACACATCCAAGTCTGTGTGAATTTTTGGGATCTCAACAAAGTCAGCCCGAAGGATGATTTCCCTTTGCCATATATTGACATTTTGGTATGCAGTACAACAGGGTATGCTCTCTTGTCATTCATGAACGGTTTCTCTAGGTACAATCAGATCCTAATGGATCCTAAAAATGGAAAAAAGACATTTACTACACCTTGGGGCACCTACTGTTATCGTGTAGTGCCATTTGGTTTGAAGAATGTAAGGGCAACCTATTAAAGGGCTGCTACTACTTTGCTGCACGATATGATACATAAGAAAGTCGAGGTATATGTGGATGATATGATAGTGAAGTCCAAGAACCGAGATGGCTATATCATAGCATTGCAAAAGTTCTTTGAAATGATCAGAAAATACAACATGCGGCTTAAACCACAGAAGTGTGCCTTTGGAGTTACTGTAAGCAAAATGCTCAGATTTATGATTACCCAACGGGGCATCGAGGTCGATCCACCAAAAATTAAAGCAATCATGAAAATGTCTCCTCCAAAGACCGAGCGAGAAGTCACGGGCTTTCTGGGCACGATACAGTTCATTAGTCAGTTCATAGCCAAGTTGACAACCACCTATGAGCTGTTGTTCCACCTACTGAAGAAAAAGGTTAAGTTTGAATAAATTCAAAAATGCCAAGATGCCCTGAAGATGTGCATTAGTACTTGTAAAACCCACCTGTTCTAGCCCATCTCGAGCCCGAAAGGCTATTAATTCTCTATTTTTCAGTAACTGACTCGGCTATGGGATGCATGCTGGCACAAGAAGGAGAAACTGGAGTTGAGAAGGCAGTCTACTACTTGAGCAAAAAGATGACTGGGTTCAAGATACAATATACGCCGCTGGAGAAGACATGTTGGGCTTTGGTTTGCGCCTCCCAAAAGCTAAGGCATTACATGCTGTCTTTCACGGTGAATGTAATTTCCCAGATGGATCCGTTAAAGTATTTATTCGAGAAGCCGACATTAACTGGAAGGCTGGCCCCATGGTTGTTACTACTGTCAGAGTTTGCTCTCAAGTACGTCACCCAAAAATTAGTAAAAGGTAGAGTCGTGGCAGAGTTCTTGGCAGACCAACCAATTAAAGGAGATAAAGATGATGAGTTTTAGTTTTAGAATGAGCAGCTAGTGGGAGTCAAGAACGACAAATGGACTATGTATTTTGATGGCGCATCTAATCAGTATGGCTATGAAATAGGAGTTCTCCTTGTCATTCCTGACGAATCACGTGTTCCCCTGTCTCTGAAGCTTAACTTTGAAGTTACCAACAACCAAGTTGAGTATGAAGTGTGCTTAGCCGAGTTAGAGGCAGCCCTAGAACTAGGGGCAAAGAAGTTGGAAGTCATCGGGTACTCAGCATTGGTGGTCTCATAAGCAAGAGGAGAATGGAAGGTTAAAGACGTAACGCTAATCCTCTATCACCAAGAGCTAGAAAATTTAATACTGTGCTTTGAATCAGTGCTTTCACTCATGTTCTGAGACTGCAAAATAAGTTCACTGACGCACTGGCTACCTTGGGATCGATGATTGACATACCATTTGGGGTTAGCATGAGACCATTGATAATTGAGTAGAAGAGAAAATCGGCATACGAGATGACAATCGCAATTGAAGAAAGCAATGATGAACTCCCTTGATACTTTGACATTCAGAAATTTGTAAAAAATGGAGAATACCCCAAGTTTGCAAGAAAAAAGGATAAAAGAGCAATAAGGAGGTTATCGGCATAGTTTATCATTTTTGGGGAAAAATTATACAAATGATGGCATTCTGGAGTCAATAAGCTATGTGTCAGCAGTAAAGAAGGTCAAGAATTGATGAAAGGGATACATGTGGGAGTCTACGGGTCTCACATGAGTGAAAACATGTTAGCCAAAAAGATCCTACAACATGAGTATTTTTTGATGACAATGGAGACGGATTGCATATAGTTTGTGCGAAGGTACCATAAGTGTCAGATTCATGCAAACCTTAAGCACGTTCTCCCATCCCAGTTGTATAGCTTGACGTTGCTATGGTCGTTCTCAATATAAGGCATTTATGTGATTGGTAGAATAACTCTAAAGGCTTTAAATGGACACGAATTCATTTTGGTAGCCATCGAATATTTTACCAAGTGGGTGGAAGCATCATCTTATTTGATATTGAAAGCCTCTCACGTCGCCACGTTCATCAAATAAAATATCATTTGTCGATATGGGATTCCTCATGAAGTCATCTCAAATAATGGCTCGCACTTCCACGGTGAGATCTTGAACCTTTTTGAAGAATATCGGATAGTGGCCCACAAGTTGAGGCTGCAAACAAGAACATCAAAAAAATCTACAAAAAATGACCAGCTCACATAAAGATTTTCCAAAATACTTACCCTTTGCGCTGTGGGGATACAGGACATTGATTCGAGCTTCAACAAGAACCACGCTTTACTCTTTAGCATTTAGAATGGAAGCTGTGCTGCCCATTGAGGTGGAAATTCCTCCACTAAGAGTAGTAGCTGAGGCTAATATTCTAGAGACAGAATGGCAGAGGAATCGAATGGAAGAGGTACACTTGCTTGATGAAATAAGGCTACAGGCTCTGTTTCACATACAAGGATACCAAAGGAGGATATCTCGAGCATTCAACAAGAAGGTCAAGACCTGGGACTTGAGAGAAGGCAACTTGGTTCTTAAGGAGATCAGGGCTCCCGTATTTGATCCAAGGGGCAAGTTCAAGCCAAACTGGTCTGGGTTGTTTCTAATGAAAACCATTATGACCGGTGGTGTAGTAATCATCATGGATTTTGATGGAAATACGTTCTCTACTCTTATCAATATGGATCAGCTCAAGAAATACTACCCTTGAGAGAAAAATAAATAAAATAAAAGCCCGCAAGGCTGAAAACCCGAAAGGGCATCATTGGTAAAAGTTAGGGCACCATAAAAGGAGAGTGTTAATACCCGAGAGTAAGCCAAGTTTGAACTACGTTAAGGCCTGATTTTAATTTCTTGCGATACGTAGGTAGCTTCTTTTAAGAAGTCCTACCACCTTTTTTGTTTTAGCCAATTTTGAATCCAAGTAAAGATTAATGCAAATTTGTCTTTAAATTTTGGTAATAAAGTCATTCACATTACAAAAATAAAAAAACTTAAGATAATTGCCAATCTTTTTCAAAATAAAAGTGGAATACTTCATTTCAGCATCAGTTACAAGGTTTTGAAAATAAGGCGGGCGCACAAGTCCCAAACTCCATAAAAAAGAGAAAGCTATGAAATCTGAAAAGCAAGGCACGTCCCTCAAATCTTCCTCCTCTTTGCTTCTTGCTTTCCTTCTTCTTTGTTTCATTTCTCTCTATCTTGGATTAGCTATGCCTTGTATTCCTTGGGAAGTTTCAAGCACCGCAGCTCTTGCATTTCCATCAGTGAACAAGTCCAAGCCTTCTATACCTCGCCAGAAATGGGGCCTAAAGTGAAGATAAGTACAAGCGACCTCGAACACCATGGAATATAAACTGACTGCGGCTGAACTGCCTCATGATCTTGTGTGGCTAATAGAAAGTGGATAGTCATGAGCCAATCAACAGAGCACCAGGATGGTCCATAGTAGTCAAGGTCATAGTGGAAATCCACCACCAAGAGCACTGCTAGGTAATGTCTACTCCGGTCATAGAGGAAAGATACTGCCTCTAAGCTGTCTCGGTAGTGTATATCTGATAGTAGGGGCGATAGATAAGGGTTGCTGCATTGTACTTGTCTGTAGCTGGCTTCTGTATGAGGTTAATCTTCTCCATTAGCCAAATCTGCAAGAGAGGTTAGAGGTGGAAACCAAAAGAAATCAGTAAAAGGGGAATAAAGTAAGAAGTAAAGCGAGAGAAAGGGGAAAAGAGCGGAGGAGTGTGTGATTACTCAAGGATGGAAAGGGATGTGATGATGAGCCCTTGAAGCCTGAACTTGAATTGGATGAAAGATAAAAGGGGGATCCGATGATGAGCCCTTAAAACCCGAACCTGAACTGGATGATAGGATAGAAGGGGGACGTGATGATGAGCCCATGAAGCCCAAATTTAAACTCGATGAAGGGAGATATATTGATGAGCCCTTGGGAAATGAGCCTGAACTACATGAAGGGATAAAAGGAAGCTAGCCGGAAGACAATGGCCTACGAGATCGGCATGGGATGAAACTGTCTCCCTTGAGGGCACAGCAGGAGGACCCCAAACAAAGGCCCGGGAGAAGGTGAAGTGATCGTTGAAGACTCATGGAATAGGCAAGTGGGAGGTAATTAATCGGTGGTTGGATATAATGAGGTTGGTAAAAGAACGACAGTTTCAATGCTCGTTGGCCTTCGTACTCCTACTTTTAGCGATGCTTTGGTGTTTGGGAAGAGCATTTTAATTGATATGATAACTTATTTTTGGAGAATTGCATCTTTTAGAGATTGTTTGTTTATGAGGGCTGAACAATGGATGAATTAACCATCGAAGACTCGTGAAAAAAGTAAGTAGAAAGTAATTGACCTGCCAAGCGATAGTGCGCGAACATCTCGAAAGGTCGAAAATGTTAAACACGGGCTACTAACGAATTATTAAAGAGGAAGAAAGTTTACCTGAAGAAGTAAAGGCCTACCAGCAAAGGTAGTGGTTGCGCCTCGATGAATAGCAGCCAAGCCAATTAGGGTCTCAGCAAGTATCATCGAGACAAAGTCTTTTTCCAACCACATTTGGCCTGCAATGTCCACTAGTGAGCAGCTAACACGTTCATCAAAAGGAAGTAAGAGGTAAAGGGCAAGAAGGCAGAAGCATAACGACGCCGCAACTAAAAGCCAAGTTCACCGAGGTTACTAGTAGAACGAAACCTCTCAATAATCTAAAGAATGTCGAGACATACGTCAAATGTCAAGAGAGAAGCCTCCATCCTGAATAAGCTGCTCTACTGCCAATGGGAAAGGAAGAAGGTCGGTACAACTACAGATTTCCTTGAGGTAAGGTCAAAAATAGCAGCAAACTCCTCTATAGTGGGGAACAGTATTAGGGTTGGTATACTGAAAATCATGTATTTAATATTTAATTGTATTTTAATAAAATTAATTTTTTATTTTATGATAATTTTAATGAGCAATATATGTATATAATTTTTTTTAATATTATGCATGGATGTCATTTATTCTGTATAGTATTTAATATAGTAAGTAGAGTACTACATGCATACAGAATATCAAATTTTAGGTTCTTACAGAATATAAGTTTTATATTCACAGTTTATATAAAAATGGACATACCATCGGTACTACTATAGCATAGAGTTTTAGTAGGTCTGTCTTGGTTATGGGAAACAGGTAATAGCGTCGTCTATTTTTTTGACTCTCTGTGTTAGTATACTTTGTGTATATTGAACGAAACACATTGAGGTAATTAATTTTATATTGACTATATAAATTAATTCACACTCTAAAGTTATTATGAACAATGCTTATGCTTTTCATCATGAAATAATTATTAATTTGTGTATATTTAATATTCGTTATTTTGATTCATTAAAGGGTGCGATCTTATATGGGTCTATATTCCCAGTGAGTTGGATAGCAGTATTATTTATATGATGAGTATTAATTATTAACAGATGCCACGTCTCGTATGATCGGGATTGACGATACCCCTTTAAGGAAACTTATAAGTTTTGACCAGACCAAACTCTTAGGTGGATTTGATTATCTAGTGGTCAAATAAGTTAAGCCAAAGGGCTTAAGGAATTTCAAGATGCAGATTAAATTAAATTGTCAGTAATTAATTTTAATTGGCAACTATCGGGAATCTTAACGTGGGGAGAAATGTTAAGCATTTCTTAACAGGAGCTCAATGCAAGATGGTCTTGAGATTGTGGGTCAGACTGCAATTATAGTTTTTAAGTAGTGTGAACTATAATTTAGTATTTTATAGAAATTGCTAAAACTGCTATAAGGTTTTCATAATTGCAGATACCGCTATGAGGTTTGCTTAATAGAAGAAACCGCTGGATACGTATATGTGTTTCACTAAACGTCTAATTCATAACTACTCCACAGGTCCCTGCTGTATAGCCCTATAAATATGCGGGCCAGCTGAACCATATTCATAACTTGTCTTAAAGACTAATGTTGTTTAAGTTCTGCCGGTACGAGTTCTCAATAGATTATAGCCTACACTATATTCGAGAATTGCATAAGAAAATACAGTAGAAGGTCTAACGGAAGCTTCAACTCGAAATAAAAAACGTAGTTGAAGATTTGACCGGTAAAATATATTTTTCTAAATTAACTGTGGTTACACGAGTTTTAATTTTAATCGTTCGTCATGAAAAAATTTATTTGGAGCCCATTTCGACATTTTCCCTTCTAATTATTTTTTTATTACCAAAAATCGTTACAAAAATAATGATCTTGGCAGTTTTGCCTCCAACAATTGGTAACAAAGCCGTTTTATTTTTTGTTTACGATTTATCAGGGCAAGGTAGTTTTAGAACTGTGCTAATTTAGTTTTGCAGGCGTTCTAATCCCGATTTTATAATTATTATATTATATTTCATGTTCGATTAAATGATTTGAGTGATGATTTAATGCTTTAATCACGAGCGTTAATCGTAATAGATTAAGTTTTTTCTAAAATCGAATGTGAGCCTTTGAGAGATAAGTATTAATGTAATAACTGGTTTTATGTTTTTAAATATTCGTTTAGATTATTTAAGAACATATTAAATATCCAAGAACACGAATAACAGGCGGCGGCACCGACGGTAGTTTCGTGTTTTTACGGGCCACAGATCGCGGTAAATTTTTAACGATTTTAAATAGCTTTTTTGGTAAGTTTTCTACAGTATTTATATATTAAAAATAACAGCAAAAATAAGTCAAAAATAGCCAGAAAAAATAGCAAAAATAACCCACCACTGGCGGCCTTGCCGGCGGTGGTTCAGCGATGATTTTGATGTTTTTTCATGGTTAATTTTTGGACTATTTTTTGAACAAATTTTTAGGCATAAAATATCAGTAAACATACCGTAAAAGACTGTCCAAAAATCATTAAAAATTGGGCCCAAATAGTGCACAAAATAGGCGGAAAATGGCGATACTCCGGTGACGGCGGTGACGCTAGTTTGGGCTGTTTCGGGGCTATTTTTGAGGCGTTCTTCGAAGCAATAGGTTGCTAGATATTTAAGCTATTTTAAACAAAAATGGGCAAAAAAAGACCACCTAAAAAAGCCCAAACGGGCAACTGAATAGGGTAGCGACGTTGGCAAGCGGCGGTGACAATTTCCAGGCAATTTTTTAACAATTTTTTGGGTAGTTCTCGTGCTGGTTTATTGACAAAAAAATACTACTTTTCCAGAGTTATTTTTCATAATAAAAAGCGTAAAAAATGGAGCACCGAGGTGGCGGCAAAAGCAGCTTGAAGGTGGCCGCATGGTGGCGCCGGTGGCAGTGAAGGTGGCCGGCAGTGGTTCTGGTAATTTCGGGGCAGTTTTGATCATTTTCTAATATGATTGAAGACCGTGATATGATATAATAGTATATCATGGTGTATCGGAAAATCCTGATACAGTCGGGATACAAGAATCAAACACGAACAAGAATTACTACAGCTTATCTTCAACAGAAGATTGAAACGCTTTAGCGTTTCACTTTTATCATAAAATCGGGATATATGTATATCGTGTTTATATATATATAAACTGCGTCGATGTTATACATTCGTTTTATTTATTCTGTTAATTTAATTAATTCAAAATTTAAATTTTAATTAAAATATTTTGTAATAGAAAATAAAATTTAGTTTTTAATTAAATGGAAAAATTTTAGATGTTTTATATTTTTACAAAATATGACGTTTAATAAAATTTTTTTATTAAATCGAATATCTTAGAAAAACGTGAAATTTAATTTTGAATTTTAAATTAATTAACTAAAAAAATATTTAATCGAAATGAATTATTATTATTTTTAAAATCTGTAACTTAAAATAAAATAAATAAATACCTTTAAGCACTGCCTTAGCTGAAAAGCTGAAGAAAAAACTATGCATTTATTAAATTTTATTTGTTACGCATTTAAACACAAAAAGTTGATTTGACAAATCAAAATCTTTGGAATCGTGTACACAGAAAGATGTTTGATTCTTTCAACTCATGTGATTTTCGAAATTAATAAATTTATTTTAATTAAACGAATTTTTATAACCCTCAAAAATATTTTAAAAATCTAAGTGGGAGAAAAAATTTATTCATAGATAAATTCTGCGGTCTCATCACCAGTTTGTAGGCGATGCAATTAAACCCTGCATATTGGTAGTAAGGCCTTCCTCCTTATCGGACAGATTAATTGCGGTATCGCTAGTACAAACCTCATTTAGGGATAATTCTGGATAATTGTTAGTGTAGATCATTTCTCCATCTAAAGAGTTCATTGCAAAATAATTAATTTGGGATTAGGTGATGGTTAATACTTAGCTATATATAATAATATTCTCTCCATCTGAGTCACTATTTATTATATACTGAATTGAAACTATGTCAGCTATTTAATTTTACTTAGTAGGGTTAGTTGCCTATATAGTAAAATTAATAGGAATTGGCATATCTTGTCATACAATCGATAGTAGACGTCCTCCCATCAAGACATGCTATTCACAAGGAACTAGACTATTGGTAAATTTCTTTTAAAATGGTAGAGGAAAACAAATTAAAATAAATTCAATGTTTTACTCATCATAATTAACATCTTTTTTAATTATGTGATTCTCAAGATTAAAATGGCTTTCAACCCACTCGCTTTAATACTCAAAGAAAATAAACTTTCGGTACCGAACTATATTGACTGGAAAGAAAAATTGGGCATTGTCTTAACTACTGAGGATTACAAGTTTGTATTAGTTGAGATATGTCCACTGGTACCTGATGTGGGGCAGACCAAAGAGGAAACCCAGGTCCATCAGAAGTGGAAAAAAGCTGATCAGATGGCTCGCTGTTATATTTTAGCTTCAATGTCAAATGTTTTGCAGCATCAGCATCAGTCTATGCCCAGTGCCTGTGACATGATTATAAATCTCAAAAAAATATTTGGGGATCAAAATCGTGCTACTAGGCAAGTGACCATGAAATCTCTAATGAATGCAAACAAAGCTGAAGGCAACATTTAGGGATCATATTCTGAAGATGATCAGTCTTCTGAATGAATTAAAGATCCTAGGAGCTGAAATTGATGGGAAAACTCAGGTCGATATCATACTCCAGTCACTGCCTGAAAGTTTTAAGCTGTTCTGCTTAAACTATACCATGAATAAGCTCAGCTTTTAATTGGCGAAACTTCTTAAAGAACTTCAAGCAGCCGAGGGTGTTCTTAGGAAGTTAGGTTATGTGTATGTGGCTGAGAAATGTTCTTTATCTAAGCCGAAAGGAAAAGAGTAGAAAAAGGTTTAGACACAAGGAGGCACAGCTCCAAAAGCAGTTAAGGGACCAAAAGCTGGTGTCAAGAAGCCAAAAGGTAAGTGTTGTTATTATAAGCAGTTTGGGCATTGCAAAAAAGTGTCTGATTTTTCTCAATAAGTAGAACAAATCAGGTAATTTCTATTCACTGGTGGTTGAAACATGTTTGGCAGTGTTATCTACCGGTACCTGGTGTGTAGATATGGGAGTCACTAATCATGTCTGTAATTCTTTGTAGGGGTTCCACGAAACCAGACAGCTCAGTGATGGAAAAATATACCTACATATGGGCAATAATACAAGGGTGGCCGCAGTTGCAATAGGAAATATCACTCTCAATTTTAGTAGAGCTAGGATACTTCTTCTGAAAGATTATCTTTATGTATATTCGATTAGAAGAAATTTAATTTTAGTCTCGACCTTAATAATAAACAAATATTCTGTTCATTTTGGTGACTCTGTCGTTGTGAAAAAAAAAATATTTTATTTGTTCTAGTACATTGGTTGATGATCTGTATGTTGTATCTCCTATATCTCATATACTGCAACTAACTAAAATGAATAACACATCTAATTTACCATATAAGAGAAAGTTACCTTCTTTAATGAACCAAATATTTATTTGACACTTATGCTTTGGTTATATTAATCTAAAGAGGATAAACAGATTGGTAGCAGATGAACCTTTGAGTTCATTGGAAGTGGAGGCATTTACAGGCTGTGAATCTTGAGGGTAAGATGATTAAGAGACCCTTTTCGGCCAAAGACTGTGGAGCTAAAAAATCGTTAGAGCTGGTTCATTCTGATGTGTGTGATCCTATGATAATCCAAGCTAGAGGTGGCTTTGAATACTTCGTCAATTTCATTGATGACTACTCAAGGTATGGATACATTTATCTGATGCACCGTAAGTCGGAATGCTTTGAGAAATTCAAAGAATTCGAGGCGGAGGCGAAGAAGCGTATGGGTAAAAGTATCAAATCACTACGATCCGACCGTGGTGGAGAATACCTCTTTGGAGAGTTTAGGGATTACGTGTCATCAAAAAGGATTATATCCCAGTTGACTGCACCTCGCACTTCGCAGCAGAATGGTGTAGTAGAAAGAAGGAATAGAACTCTTATGGAGATGGTAAGGTTCATGACGAGTTATTTAGGATTATCCAATTTGTTTCGGGAACTCACTTTAGAGACAGCGGCTTGCATTCTGAACTTGGTACCTTTTAAGTCAGTACCTTCTACTCTCACAGAATTGTGAACCGAGCGTAAGCCTAATCTAAAACACATTCAGATTTGGGGGTGTCTAGCACGTGTGTTGAAAAGGAATGCGGATAAAGTTGGAACCAAGGAAAGAAGTCTGTTTCTTTGTAGGGAATTCCAAGAGAGCGAAGGGTGGTCTGTTTTATAATCCTAAGGAATAGAAGGTCATTATTAACACCAATGCCCGATTCTTTGAAGAGGATTATATTATGGACCACAGGCTTAAAAGCGATATTGTATTTGATGAAAATTATAGAAATCGCTGTAAGGTTTTCATAATTGCAGATACCGCTATGAGGTTTTCTTAATAGAAAAAATTGCTACATACGTATATGTGTTCCACTAGAAGTCTGATTCATAATTACTCCACAGGTCCCTGTTGTAGCCCTATAAATATGTGGGTAGGATGGACCATATTCATAACTTGTCTTCAAGACTAAAGCTGTCCAGGTTTTATTGGTTAAAGTTCTCAATAGATCATAGCCTACACTATATTCGAGAATCGCATAAGGGAATATAATAGAAGGTCTGACGGGAGCTTCAACTTGGAATCACAAATGTAGTTAAAGATTTGACTGGTAAAAGGTATTCTTCTAAATTAACTGTGGTTGCACAGGTTTTAATTTTAATCGTTCGTCATCAAAAGTTTTATCTGAAGCCCGTTTCGGCGTTTGCCAGTCTAGTTTTTTTTTTACTGAAAATCATTTACAAAAACAATGATCTTGACAGTTTTGCCTCCAACACACAGTTCTTCAACGCCAAAGAAAAAAACATGGGATTGTGGATCCCACAAGTGTGTAGCAACCCTCAATAACAGCTCATCAATCTTAACATCTATTAGGGAGAATAGAGAGTTGATACCAAATGAGGCAAAGTTAAGACGCTCGATATGTGAAAATTCTGCTATCCACGCAGAAAGAGAGCTATGGAAGGAAGCTATTGAAGTGAGCTGATAGGAAATGGGGGACCTCAGTGCATACTTATAGGGCATGAAGAGACTAAACAACAAAAGGCTAAAAAAGGACCGACGTTTCTCATGACCACCACCTTGGAATGCACGACTGTAACATCCAAAGGACAACCGCAACATCCAGTACATGGCCGCAACCTTCAAATCCTTGCGACCGTGTCCTTCCCCTTCATATTCCTCTTGACCGCAAGGTCCTATCCACGGACCACAACCTTTAAAGGTTACAAGTGTACTTCTTTTTTCACCCTTTTGTATCTGTAATACTCTATGACTTCTTTTAAGCAAGACATTCACGTTATTTGTACAAAAGACATTTGTTTAAGATTATAATTTGTATCATGCACTCCAAATAATTCAAGATCTGAGGAAATAAAGCACAATCACAGAAATGGAAAAGTAAAATTCTCGAGGGGCCAAATGTATCTAAAAGTAGGCAGGGGAACCCTGGCCCATCATCAAGTGAAACTGGGGCACGTAGGCCAAAAAGAACACAATGTATCACAATGTATCATAACGTATCAGAATGTGTTTGAAATAAATTAGTATGATAAGGGGGAAAGATATCTCTTTCTCACAGTCTCTGACGGACTCGACGGGAGAAAGGGCCAGCATCTGAGTGGTCGGCCTTGGAAGAATCAAATAGCTCATCAAAATCATCGCCGTCGTCATCATCATTGCTAGAGGAGGTGACAAACTATGGGCGACTCTGAATTGATGAAGATCATCTAGAGCGGGCCTGAGAAAAGGTAGCTCAAGAAGCATGACCCCAACCACAGGCTCGGACTGGAGCACGCGGCTGTAAAAAAGATAAGGGTAAGGACAGAAAAGAAGAATGTAGAGACAAAAGAGAAAGGTGAGAGTTACTCACATTCTCGGTGGCTGTAGGAGTGAAGACAACCCTAGCTGAGCGAAGAGCAGCATCCTACTGGCGGATGAGGGACCTTATGCCGCTCATCAGAAGCATGTGACTATCCAACCTGGCCTGGTCCACCTGCGAAGAGGAAAATGAAACTGAACAACTAAAAACAAAAAGGATCAAGGAAGAAGGCTGTGAAAGTGAGACAAACCTGGCCAAGATCTGCTCTGAACTCCAAGGTCGGGGGAACCAGAATAGGAATATCAAAAGGGTACCCTATAACAGAGACTATGACAACCCACGGTACCTCCACTGTAGCTTCGACTCTAGCTCCTACAGCCCCTGGTCCCACTCAAACAGCTCCAAATCCACCAGCCTTCATTCTTGCTCTCGGGGCTGCTGCCTCTCTCCTACTCCCGCTAGCTCTGCCTGGTTTAGCTGGTAGATCCCCTGCAACTCCTGGACAAGGACCCATCAGTCCTATCAAATGGCCTCTCGCCATGTCGTGTAGTCGCCAGCCGGCTCTAGAAAAGCAGATGCTAGAGCTCCAGCTAACTCCGGCATAATACCAAGGCTGCCCATGAATTTTGTCTAGCACATAGAAGTTGGAGGAGGCATGGGGATTCGAAAATGATCTAGGCCTAGGGACTGCCAGACAACCTATTATCCAAAGTACCACTCTTAGCAGAATGGACCCTCCAACAAGGCCCGCAACCCAGATGTACCGTGACTGCGCATCATATCCATGCCAGCCTTCTCCTCCATCCCCTACCAAACAACCTAATGAACTTGTAAGGGAAAGAAGGTATCAGTGAGCAGTGAACAAATCAGATCAATGAATAGATTAAATCAGTGAATAGATCAAATCAATGAACAGATTAGTGAGCAGTGAAGAGATCAGAATAGTGATCAATGAACAGATTAGTGAGCAGTTAACCGATCAGAACAGTGAGCAGTGAACAGATTAGTGAACTGTGAACAGATCAGATCAGTGCACAGATCAGTAAACAATAAACAAAATAGTGAAGAAAAAGGAGTAAACAAGAGATGGAAATTGTACTTGATCGGTAGTTAGCCGGTCCAAAAGCAATCAAAATCAATCTAATCTCTTTTCCCCGGGCTTCGTGCCCCTGAATCTCTTGGCCCATGGAGTCGTGCAGGGAATGACTAAAGGATTCTTGTAAGAGTTTGCCAGGACATGCATCCCGAGGAACTCATAACTCCAGAGCTGCAAAAGAAAGGGTCAGTGGAAGAACAAATAATGGATATGTGAATGAAAGATAATGCAAAAAATAAAAATAATGGTTTACCTCCCAGATCCTTTAGTATCCCGCCACGCTCATCTCCTGCAAGATCTCGAACACTACTCTCATGGAGCATATAGAGTGGCAAGAGTCGCGCCTCCCCAGTCATAAGAAGCTACTCGATATAGATGAAAGAGGGATCCCAGGTAATGAAGATGAATGGTATTCTCCGTGTTTACAAATAAGGAGACACCGAACACGTACAGAAGAAAAGCCAAGGCGACCCACTCGTAGTGGCGAGGCTCTAAATAGTGGAAGTAACATAAATGGGTGTGTAACCACGAATACCTAACATGGCCTTGGTCCATCTGAGTAGGAATAGTGCCCAGGAAGTAGGTCAGGGCCTCTGCTGACTAGGAGATGGTGGAGTCGAAGGGAATGGGATAACCATCGACTCGACTACTGGTGATTAAGGTAAAGTCAAGTGGGGTTAAGGTAGCGTCGAATGTAGTGAAGTGAAAGGTGTTGGTAGTGTCCCACCACCTCTCTGCAAGCGTCGTCAACTGAACTATGTCATTGCTGGTCTCACCCAATAATGGTATGAATCATGTGAAACCAAAGGCATCAATGAAAGCTTTACTGAGAGCTGAAAGAGCTCATGCCACTCTAGCACCTCACCTGAACCACCAAAGCCGCAAATATATCTACTAGCCTAAAAAAGCAAAAAGAAGACAATCAGAAGATATAATAAAGCTATTGGAATAAAATAAATACAAAAGAGAATGAAGAAAGAGAGATTCTCAAAATCCAAATGCGAAACTTTATCTAGGTTTTCTTGGATCCTAACAGCGTCTTAGGTTATCTCTTAAGCCCTAACAAGCTAGGCACCCTAAGCCCTGGTGCACAAGGAAAATTCTTTTTCAAACCCTAAGTTCATGTGTGAGTGACGATCCTTAGGTTTTCTAAGCCCTAGTGACTTAGGCACCCTAAGCCCTGGTGCGCTAGGAAAATCAAACCCAAGGTTCGTGTGTGAACGATGATCCTTACAATTTCTAAGCCCTACTGAGCTAAGCACCCTAAGCCCAGGGGTGCCAGAAAAATTCTCTATCAAACCTTAGATTCGTGTGTGAATGACGATCCTTAGGTTCTCTTAAGCCCTAATGAGCTAGGCACCCTAAGCCTTGGTGTTCCAGGAAAATCCTTCAATCAAACCCTAGGTCGTGTGTGAGTGACAATCCTTAGGTTCTCTCAAGCCTTAGTGAGCTAGGCACCTTAAGCCCTGGCTGTAATAACCCGAACTCAAGAATACGAATAGAAAAGAAAGAACATATCAAAAGAAACGAAATCTCAAACCTAAGTTCGGTAAGAAGAATCGGCCCGACTGTTTAACCTTTTCGAGCCTGAGACTTGGGATAGAGAGGGAACCACACAAGCATATATTAAAGCCCTAATATTGAGGTTATAAGAACAAGTTGTTTAAGACAAAAGTTAAGCTCAAAAAGTCTTAAAAATCTAAATTTTGACACATGGATACTCTAAATCAAGGATTTAAGTACAATTAAGTAGCAAAGGACAAAATAATATCAAAAATGATAAAAATACCCCTTAGTAGCTGACCACCTTGGGAAGAGTGCTAAAAAGTAGCTTTTTGCTTTTTTTTATAGCTTAAAATGATGAAAAAGGTATTAAATTAAGCATTATGATGATCCAATACTTGTAGAGCAAGTAATATACATAATAATATGGTGTTATAGGTTAGTAAAAACAAACAAATCACTATTGAAATTCATACACAATAAAATAAGTAAAAAAATCAGAGATTGCCAAAATAGCTTAATTTGACTTAAAAGACTACATCTATTTAATCAGTTTCTATGGGAGCTATAATAATACATGAGAATACTATATTTATCATAAACATTCTAAAATAATAGGTGTCAGTAGGTAAAGACATCAAAAAGATACATCAAATTAACTTTTAATGTATTTTTTTGCACAATAAGGGCACAAAAATCAAGAAAAACCCCCTTGATTGATAGGGGATCAGATTTTTGTCCCTCAAACTAACCCTTAGCTGTATTTAGCTTCCCCAAATCATTCCCTCAAAGCTTGAACTAAACTAATGAGCCCATGTGAAGGAAAGAAAAAGTACAAAAAAATTAATTATTTTGTTCCCTAGCTCTTTTTATATAAACTAAGCCCAAACACCTTCTTTTCCCTTGACATTTCAGTGGAGAGAGAGGGAGAAAGACCAGATTGTGAGTGTCCTCGAGGGTCTATGAAAGTTTGAGAGAAGAAAGAAGAAGAATAAGGGATCCAAGAAAAGAGTCTTTGGAGACCATAGTTCCAAAAGCCAAGTCCTAATAGTTTTCCACCATATTTTGATCTCTCAAACAAATAAGTAAAACCTCTAAACCTTATGTCTAAGATCCCTCAAAATATCCCCCAACACATCTCTTTAAACACTCTGAGAATCAAGAACCAAAATCAAACCGAAAAGGGGTCGTAGTTGGAAATTTGGGGCTGTTATGATTATGGGTGAAATGAGATGTTGTTATGTGTGGTTATCTTTGAAATTAATGATCTATAAGTGTGCTGGAGCCTTGGTATTAATGTCTAAAATACAAGCTTGCAAAGAAATGGAACAAAAAACTTGACATGACATAAGTAAAAGACTTGGACCCTAAGAGACTTGATTTTTTAGAACATAGATGTTTCTGCCCTGAACTTTGGAACACTATAACTCAATGTAGAAAATTGATCAAAGAATATTTTTTATTTCTAGATTTATATTTTGTGCTATCTTTCATCCAAAGTTGGTTTCAACTCATTTGAATAAGTAGAACTCGAGATATTGTAATTTTACCAAAGTGTGTCATTTCCCGACCAGTCTACACCACCGACCTGAAAACCTTAGTTTTCAATGAGATCCGAACTTTGGTCAAAACATTAAAGTTGTAGAAAAATTTATATCTGTCTACCCACCAAAATGAGCAAGAAGTATTGAGTTTGGATAGGTCAAAACCCCTTTAAAATTCTCTGTTGAGTTTTATCCCTAAAAGGACACTTCTGTCATATATTTTTATATGGTCCAAAATCTCTATTTTTAGTGACCTATTCCAAAAGTGGTCTACATGAATATTATATCTAACATATTGAACCACTTTCCATCCAAGAATCATACCTTAAAGCCTCGAGATGATACACCAAAATTATTTCAAACCCTATGTCCAAAACCGGCTCTACTATGTTTTGGCTGCTGACAGAACCTATTTTCTAAAATGGCCAAAAAGTCTAACTTGTTCCAAACAACTACCCTTAGATTTAAACATGAAACTTGTAGGAGACATGTTGAACTCAAACATACAAAAAAATGGGCTCATTTTTGCTTGATATGATATCCCAAAATCGAGACAAACAGAGACACTTTTCTGACAAATTATTTGAGCAAGTGCTGAATAATTTTCGTTTCTGTCAAGCTTTTCACCTAGTTTCCTTAGGTTTTGGCCTTGGTGTAAAACATAAAAGTTGTAGAGAATATTGTAATATAAATTGTCACCAAAAATCATAATCCAACTCCAAGTCTAAGTACCTCAAAATTCTACGGTATTTTAAAATTTAATGATTGGAATAGAGCAATAAATGGTTAAGTTAAATCCTTAAACAAGTGAAGGATCTGGCAAGTGCGTAGTACCCCTTAAACCTAAAAAGAAAGTGACTATGGTCTCTAAAATCAAAAAAACATTCAATGGTCATAATCGCTTTAGTACTTCACGTTCTAAGAGGGGTAAAACTCCGTGTTGAAGGTTAAGTCATGTTTGCTTGCTAGGCATAGAAGTTTTGTTATCCAAGAAGCAAGCTTAGCTCGTTGAAAAAGGCTCGGTTCGTATGCATATAAGATAAGGTGAGAGTGCTTAGCCATTATCTTGAACTTGAGTTTATGTAAATGATGCATAAAAATGCTTTGAAGCGTATGTTTTGAACTATGACCAGTTTGACGATCGGAAGAATATGTTATTTTCAAAAGCCATGATATTTTTAATTCAAGTGTGCTATCTATGATATTTTGAACTAGCATGATGTTATTATAAAAGTATGATTAATTTTGTGTGATTGTTTCCAATGTGCCAAGTTACAAGGATTTTCAGCCCTTTTATATCCCATTATGAGGGAGGTTACGCAACTATAGGTTTTTCATTTATCCCTATAGGGGAGGTGTCCCGTTAAGCGGGGGTTTTTGCCTATAAGTATTTTGAGCTCAGTCCTAGGTTTTAGAACACACCACTCGTGTTTGGTAGAGAGTAGCCCTCATTCAATCACGTTGCTATCCGTGCATTGCAAATTGAGGTTACGGTACCGTCCGAACTCCCAGTCATGAGGTTGACAACTACTTGGACATTGTTGGGGTTTCAGTTTAGATTTGAGAAAGTGGTAATGCATTTTAAATTTGTAGTAGTTGAGCCAGGAACATATTGCTGTTTTCAATACTGAAAAGGTTCTATATAATCTGTGATATTTTCATGTTCAAGCAAATGCATCAGTTTTTGTATTTTCGTAGAAAATGTGATTAACTGTCTTTAGAAAGAGTTTTCAGTTATCCTTAACAAAGTAACCGTCTTTTTTTGTTCATGACAATGCTAAGTGCGCTCTCCTGTAACCTATGTGGTTGTAGATACCAGGAATGGCTAGGAGTTGGTCCACCACAGGCATCGTTGAGTAATTTTGGTTATAGTGTTGGGAATCATTTTAGTTTAGTTTTCTTTGTTTAGTTTTTAGTCTTGGCAGAGCTTCATGTATAAGACCCTAAAGGTTTTTGAAGTTTTAGAAGTAATGTATGCCCTTCGGATGGCGAATCCCTAATGACTCATGTATACCACTTTTAACATTAAGATGTTGTGGTTGCTTAGAAGTTCTTATTTGGTCTCTTAATATCTTCATCTCTTGTCTATCTCTTTGGCTGCCGATCTTCGGCGAGATCACATCCCTTTGTATAGGTTTGGTGCCTTGCAAGAGCAGGGTGTTACACTGGCACGTTAGGCAAACCTAACCCTAGGTTCGTATGTGAGTGACGATCCTCAAGTTTTCTAAGCCCTAGTGAGCTAGGCACCCTTAGCCCTGGTGCGTAAGGTAAACCCAACCCTAAGTTAGTGTATGGGTGATGATCCTTAGGTTTTCTTAATCCCTAGTGAGCTAGGCACCCTAAGCCTTGGTGCACCAGGCAAACCCACCCCTAGGTTCGTGTGTGAGTGACGATTCTTAGGTTTTCTTAAGCCCTAGTGTGCTAAGCACCCTAAGCCATGGTATGCCAGGTAATCCCAACCTTAAGTTCGTATGTGCGTGACGATCCTTAGGTTTTCTAAGCCCTAGTGAGCAAGGCACCATAAACCCTGATGCATTAGGCAAAGCTAACCCTAGGTTCATGTATGAGTGACAATCCTTAGGTTCACTCAAGCCTCAATGAGTTAGGCACCCTAAGCCCTGGTGTGCCAGTAAAATCCTTCAATCAAACTCTAGGTTCGTGTTTGAGTAACAATCCTTAGGTTCTCTCAAACCCTGGTGAGCTAGGCACCCTAATCCCTGGTGTGCCAGGCAAATTATCTATTCAACCCTAAGTTCGTGTATGAGTGACGATCCTTAGGTTTTCTTAAGCCCTAGTGAGCTAGGCACCCTAAATGCTAGTGCGCCAGGCAAACTCTCTATCAAACCCTAGGTTCGTTTGTGAGTAACGATCCTTAGGTTCTCTTAAGCTCTAGTGAACTAGACACCCTAAGCCCTAGTGTGCCAGGAAAATCCTTCAATCAAACCCTAGGTTCTTGTATTAGTGATGATCCTTAGGTTCTCTTAGGCTCTAATGGGTTAGGCACCTTAAGCTCTAGTGCACTAGGCAAACCTAACCTTAGGTTCGTGCATGAGTGACAATCCTTAGGTTTTCTAAGCGCTAGTAAGCTAGGCACCCCAAGCCCTGGTGCGCCAGGCAAACCCAACCCTAGGTTCATGTGTGAGTGACGATCCTTAGGTTTTCTTAAGCCTTAGAGAGCTAGGCACCCTAAGCCTTAGTGCGCCGAGCAAACCTACCCCTAGGTTTGTGTGTGAGTAACGATCCTTAGATTTTCTAAGCCCTAGTGGGCGAGGCACCCTAAGCCTTGGTACGCCAAGCAAACCCCTCCCTAGGTTCGTGTGTGAGTGACGATCCTTAGGTTCTCTCAAGCCCTAGTGAGCTAGGCACCCTAAGCCCTGGTGCGCTAGGCAAACCTTTTTTTCAAACCCTAGGTTCGTGTCTATGTCATGATTCTTAGGTTTTCTAAAGCCCTGCTTCCCAAGCACCCTATGCCCTACTCCTCAGGCACCTATATATTTCTAAAGCCTTGCTCCTCAGGCACCCAAAGCTCTTCTCCTCAATCACCTATATGCACCTATATGTTTCTAAAGCCCTGCTTCCCAAGCACCCTAAGCCTTCATCCTAAGGCACCTACATGTTCTCTAAAGCCCTGCTTCTCAGGTAACTATATTTTGAAACCCTATGTTTTAAAGCCCCATTTTTCGGGTACCTATTTTCTAAACTCTAGCATCCAGGTGTTTATCCCAAAATCTCCAATTGCTAAGGTAATCTGTTTAGTCCTCAGTCCAATGTCCAGGTTGGTCCTTTTAATATTAACAATATGTTTGAGTTGCATTATAAGTTCATATTATTAATTTGATTATGTTATTTACGTTTAACTGGGGTAATTGGTTATAAGTTCTTCAGTTACATACATCATATCTCAAGGTAGCAGGGGATCCTAAACATGCATCTATGTTCAAGTATAAAGGTACAAAGCATGCTTCAATATTCTGAATTGAAAGATAAGAAAAGAGGACTTACCGCATTATTATGGTGGGAGAGGTGGTTTAGTGGCTCACAAAGAAGAAGATCGGGACCAACATCAGTAACCGGAGACTCGTATCTCCTCATCCCACTAGGTCTCAAACAGTGAGGAGCCAGAGGTAGCTGCCTGTGCTGCAACTGCCACCCGTGCTTCCCTGTCGTACTCATCAACAACACGAAGCAAAGACCGCTCATCCTCGATCACAAGAATGTCCATAATCCCCATGGCAGTGGAGGGCTGAGGTGCGAAGATCCCACCTGCAGGTATACTAGAGCAAGCCCCTCCAATAGCACTAAGTGAAGAGCTATCAAAGGCAGAAGGTCCTTGCCATGCCACAAAGATATTGTCACCATGGCCCTCCATGTGGAAAAAGTGAAAAATACCAAAGAAAGTCTCAAAATCCTTGAGGAATCAAATGAAGGTTGAGACAGTTCGAGGGAGAAGAGAGAGAGTGAAAGATGCAAAGTGAGGCTGATCTGCGTGTCTGAGGGGCCTTTAAAGCGCTTGGATGTTGCGACCGCAACATCCGAAGTTAGCGACCACACGGTTAATGCAGAGGTTCTGTGCGACCACAACCTTTATTTGAAAAGATGCTCGCGATCGCAAGCTGCTCCATCGGTCTTATCACAGCCTGGTTCCCTGAACCCTGCAGCCGCCATGCTTGAATGTTACGG
The DNA here is from genome assembly GCA_034768845.1 of Heliamphora exappendiculata. NCBI lineage: Eukaryota > Viridiplantae > Streptophyta > Magnoliopsida > Ericales > Sarraceniaceae > Heliamphora > Heliamphora exappendiculata. The sequence goes on along the minus strand of JAOTRH010259643.1, from coordinate 50,222 downwards.
GTGTACCTATTTTTGTCATCATTGCGTTTTGGGATTTTTGCTTACCTTTTAGGGTTTGTTTGGGTGTTTTTTTTGGGATAAATTTAATTTTAAAGTCTTTACTCGACTTTTTAATTATTTTTATCTCGTGTTCTCGATCCAAATTTTTAGGTCTTTTCTCGACCTATTAATTTGTGGCTTTCTCCCGATAAATTTAATTTTACAGTCTTTACTCGACTTTTTAATTATTTTTATCCCGTGTTCTTGACTCAAATTTTTATGTCTTGTCTCAACCTAATAATTTGTGATTTTCTTCCAATAAATTTAATTTTCAAGTCTTTACTCGACTTTTTAATTATTTTTATCACGTATTCTCAACCCAAATTTTTAGGTCTTGTCTTGACCTATTAATTTGTAATTTTCTCCTGATAAATTTAATTTTAAAAGTCTTTACTCGACTTTTTAATTATTTTTATCTCATTCTTATCTCGAATTTTTAAGTTTTGATTCAACCTATTAATTCATGCTTTCCCGTCTAAAAAATTTCTAAGATCTTGACTCAATCCTTATAATTATTTTTGTCCCCAATAGGAAATTTTTAAATCTTAACTCGATCTTCAAATCGTTGTTTGCTCGTGCTCCTTTAGGTTTTGATATGACCTTTAGGATATATGTTGATCATGTTTACATCATGTTTTGCATTTTGCATCTTTTGCATTTGTCCCAAAACTATGTTTTGGTCTAATCCCTATAAAAAGGGTACGTAGGCAGCTTGATAGAAGTTCATGCATGACCACCATCAATTGTATGATTATATGTTTTGCAGCCTAAGATTAGCAGCTCAGTCAAATGGTTGTTGTCTCTAGGTCTTTAACATAACTCGCATCACGCATTGCTGTGCACGTTGTGTCAAACAGGAGCAACAGTAGACAGCCAAATTTAACCAAGCCAAATATTAAGCTTATCTAGTTGAGTCCGATGATGAAATCAAAGTGGGAATGATGACTCTGCACTATCACTGACAAGCAATCCGAATCCAGTACTCCGTGAAACCAAACCACAATATCACATCTTTTGGACTTTGAGGCCGTAACCTTTAAAATCTTGCAACCTAGTTGTTCACTGGTCCAAGTAATTCAACCACAACCTTTTGAACCTTGTGACTGTTTGTTTGGTTGTTGCGACTGCCATATGAATCTCTTGGAAACCCTAACTTTTGTCACGGTCGCAACCTTTATTCTCACAGTCACAACCTTTAAAGGTGGCGACCGCAAGCTTTGTGAGCCCAGTATGAGCATCAAACGTGGCAGCACTTCATTGGCTAGCATACACTACATAAACGTACCTTTGGTACGATTTCATAAGAGGCCTTTTTCTCAACATCGACATACTGCCGTCTTTTATGGAGTACTATACTAAAAAGTACGTCGATACTCTGCTGCATTCTCGACTCATACCTTGATCCACATACTAGAATTGGATTGTTACTTAGAGAGCAGAAAACTGATCACCACATTCTACAACCCAAGGATTCATCTGGATTGTTGCACCCCAGGTATTTTGTCGGATCCCTGACACTTCTCTCCTCACATTCTTTACTCCAATGAAGAGGTCGGGTTATAATTTTGAATATCAATTCTTGAATTACATGTGTACTCTTTTAGTTTTGCCATAATTAGATTTCACATGTTAAGGTTTTAATCTTAATTAATTGAGTTATAAATATGCACGATCCTAAGATTCTATTTAAAACAAAGTTCATTGTGATCTCATAACGTTTTAATGGAAATCATAATAGCATGCTTCTGTTTCTTCGCTTTATTTTACATATGCATCATGCATTCACACTCCAGTGCACTGCTCGTTAAAATTTTATGGTCGTGACACTATAGCACTAACATCCTCACGGTCGTAACATTTTATGTTGCGCCTGTGCACTATCACTTCATATTTCGTGCGACTGCAACCTCTATATATTATGGCCGCACATTTTTGCTATTTTTAGTATCTCAATTCTGTTCTAGTAGCTTAATTATGATTTTATAGTGTTCTGTTGGTTACTAGGATGCAATTTGTTGTATAGATCAGAATGTTTCAACCTTAGAAAACCTTAGACATATTTCTCTCTAGTTTAAACCAATGTTATGCTTAGTTTAATTTTAACATGATTAGGGTTTATTAGATTCATTTACATGATTTTATGCTTTGTGTATCACATGCGGTTTACATCATGTATCATTTAGTTAGAATTTGTATGCCTTAGGATCTAGAATTTTCTTTTATTATTGGTTTGGCTTTCTATATACCTATGCTATGTATTTTTATTATTTAATTTTGAATGTTCTCTTTTTGTCTCTATTTTCTATATTTGCATGCATTTAAAAAACAAAATTAAAGAACCAATGATAATTAGTAGAGGCTAACCTTACAATTATGCGAACGGGGTCCCTAACACATTCCCTAAGTCGTACCTTAGCCCTCAGACCCTTGTTTTATTTGGTTAACGTTTTTAAAGATTAGTGACCAATTTTTCTTTTCTTGGCTTTTCTCAAAAATCAAGTTGCGACTCTATTTTTTAATAAAAAATGGATTTTCAAGACATTTTGGTTTTCAAGGTGTTAAAAATTTTTTAAATTAACTCTTGAATTCCATATTGTCATTTTGAAACAAAACCCTAAATTCCGGCGCACACTTACGTATCCCGAAGAAAGGGAATTAGGCCATATTGTAGTTCAAGGGTCTAGTTACACTCCAAGTATTGACACTTCCTTTTTGCAGGCTTTCCCTTAAGGATAGAACGTTTTGAGCTGATTCGAGTTGATGGGTGTACAGAAAACGTTCCTGTCTAGATCCATAAGGATAGCAGCGCCTCCTGACATTAAAGTCTTGATAAGATAAGGTCCGGCCCAATTAGGTTTAAACTTGCCCCTCGGGTCAAAGATCGGAGCTTTGATTTCTTTGACGACTAAGTCACCTTTCTTCAAATTTTGAGACTTAACTTTCTTATTGAATGCCCAAGCTATATTTCTTTGATACCCTTGGATGTGGAACAACAGGCTTAGTGTTCTTTCATCAAACAAGAAGAGTTCTTCAAATCTATCCCTCTGCTAATCTGACTCAGGAATACTACTTTTATCCATTATCCTTAGAGACGAAGCTCCAACTCTATAGGTAGAACGACTTCCATTCCATAGACCAATGCATATGGTGTCGCTCCGGTAGAAATCCTAATCGATGTTCTATACCCCAAAAGTGCAAATGGAAACTTTTTCGACTAATCCTTACTTCCCTCTATCGTCTTTTGTATAATCTTCTTCACGTTCTTGTTAGCGGCTTCCACGACTCCATTGGTTTGTGGTCTATATGGAGAAGACTTATGACTGATAATTCGATACTCATCCAAAAGTTCTAAAACTTCTCCTTGGCAATGAGAACCATTGTCAGAGACGATCTCATGTAGAACCCCACATCGACATATAAGATTCTCCTTGATGAACCTGGCTACTTGAGAGGCCTTCAGAATAGAGTAGAAGGTGACCTCGGTGCACATGCATGAGGTTTGCGTGAACTTGGCAGTTTTGGCATCTCCAAATAAACTGGTGATAGTCCGTCTCCATTGTCATCCAAAAATATCCTTAGTGCAGGAACTTTTTCGCTACCATCATTCCATTCATGGCCCACAAACTCCTCTGTGAACTTCTTTCATCAACTCGTGTCCCTCTTTCGTGTCAACACAAAGCTTATTAACCCTAAGATATCCCCTCTTGTACAGTTTCCCTCCGTAGATCATGAATTGTGCAAGAAGCCTTTGGATTGCCATTTGGTCCTTCTTGCTAGCTCGACTAAGATACTCCCCCTTCTCAATGAAATTCCTAATGTCGTGATATAAGGGTAGTCCATCATCGACTTTTCGGATAACAAAAATATCATTAACCGCGCGTGTATCTCGTTAGTGGATTACCAAGGGTCTCAACTGCCATCAGGTGGTATGTCGATCATCGATGCCAGAGTAGCCAAGGCGTCAGCATACTTATTCTGCAATCTTAGGACGTGGGTGAAAACCACACTTTCAAAGCTGAGAATTATCGTTTCGAGCACTCAGTGATACTTGATCAACCTCTTCTCTTTAACCTTCCATTCCCCTTTTTCTTGGGAGAAGACCAAAGGTAAGGCCCCTATAAATTCCATCTTTCTTGCCCCTAGTTCCAAGGCCGCTTCCAATTCGGCTAGACAAGCTTTGTATTCGGCCTGATTGTTAGTAACCTCAAAACTCAACTTAAAAGCGAAAGGAATATGGGAATCATTGGGGGTGATGAGGAGCATCCCTATCCCGTATCCATATTAGTTCGGGGCTCCATTGAAATACAAGGTCCACAGATCCTCATCGATTTTCATCACTTATTCATTAGGAAACTCAAACTCGAGTTCTTTTTCCCCTTTAATATGATGATTGGCCAAAAATTCTACGACGGCTCTCCCTTTCACCGATTTTCTTGTAACATACTGCAAGTCGACCTCAACTAACATTAGCAACCAGCAGGCTAATTTTGTTGTCAATGCCAGCTTCTCGAAGAGGTACTTAAGTGGGTCCATTCTTGAGATCAGAATAACTCGGTATGCCAACATGTAATGGCGTAACTTTATCAATGCCCAAACTAACGCCCAGTAAGTTTTCTCTAAATGCATGTACCGACGCTCACATTTTATCATCTTTTTGATTAAATAGTAGACAGCTATTTCTACCTTGGCTTCATCTTCTTGAGAGAGCATACACCCCATCGTTGAATCAGTCACTAATAGGTACAGTATCAAAGGATTATCGGGTTCCAATAGCAACAGAACTAGAGGGTTTTAGAGGTACTACTATATGGTATCGAAAGCATCTTGACACTGCTAATCCCATTGAAACTTGGTCCCCTTTTTCAAAAGTCAAAATAGAGGTTCACAAGTAGTGGTTAGCTTAGGGATGAATCGACTGATGAACTGAACATTTTCTAGAAAACTTCTTACATCCTTTTTGGTCTTCAGGGGAGGCATTTCAAGGATGGCCTTGATATTTGATGGGTTCACTTCTATCCCTCACAGCTTGATCATAAATTCGAACATCTCTCCTGCCATGACTCCAAAAGCACACTTATGCGGGTTCAAGCGCATTCTGTACCTTCTTATCCATTTGAAGGATTTCCTCAATGCAATGGCATGCCCCTCTCTAGTCTTGGACTTCGAGATTATGTCATCTACGTACACTTCCACCTCTTTGTGTATCATGTCATGCAGCAACATAGTTGCAGCCCTTTGGTAGGTTGCTCCCGCGTTCTTCAATCCGAACGACATGACCCTATAACAATAGGTATCCCTTGGTGTCATGAAAGTTGTCTTTTCTCAGTCTTTTGGAGCCATTAAAATTTGGTTGTACCCTAAAAATCTGTCCATAAAAGACGAGCGCATTCATGGCGGTGTTGTCTACCCGCACATCTATGTGAGGGAGAGAGAAGTCGTCCATAGGACTAGCCCTATTAAGATATCTGAAGTTGACACACGCTCAAATCATTCCATCTTTTTTTGGCACCGGGACAATGTTGGCAACCCACTTCGGGTACTCCGTGACCATGAGAAATTCGGCATCTATTTGCTTGGTGACTTCCTCCTTAATCTTAAGAGATTAATCTGGCCAAATCCTTCGAAGTTTTTGCATGACTGGTTTGCATCAGGGTAAAGGGGAATTTGGTGTTGTACAATGTCGGGATCTATGCTGGGCATATCATCGTAAGACCATGCAAAAATATCTTTAAATTCTTTTAATAAAGAGGTTAATTGTTCACGTTCATCCGTAGAGAGTGTAGAACCAACCTCGACTAATTGTGGATCTTTTTAATTGTTAAGATTTATTAAAATAGTTTCTTCCATTACAGGTTTAACTTGCATTTCTTCTTCCTTTTTATTTAACGTTTTAATTCTTGGAGGATATCCTTCTCAAATTCTTCAAAATTTTCAAAATCAACGTAAAATATTTGAGACACAACAAAGTAAGTAAAGTCCAATTTCACTCCATTAACTTCAAAGGGAGTTACAACTTGAGACTTAAAGCGAAAAGGGCACGGGATGTCAACAGACGCATTCCCGGCAAACTTACCATTACAAACATTGTTAACAGACTTGATAAAAATAGATTTAGTAGACTCAGACTTCAACTCGGTTGTTACATCATGCAGATGAAAGGACTCAAAAGACTAACTCTTTTTCATCACATTAGCATCCATGATAAGCGTGGTGTTGTAATACCCCAAAGGGATAAGTTCCCATCGCAGACCGGCAGCCCAAGAGATAAACAAGGAGTAAACTTAAACAACCATAAATATCTTAATATCAAAAGAGGTAAACATGAGTCACTAGGGAATTCTCCATCCCAAGGCATACATTACTTCTAAAACATCAAAAACCTTTAAATCTTATACATGAAGCTTTTCCAACACTAAAACTAAACAAAAGAAAGACTGGCCAAAATGATTTCCAACACCAAAATGAAAACCACTCGATGACGCCTGTGGTGGACCAACTCCTAGTTGTTCATGGTATCTGCAACCACAGAGGTTACAGGAGAGTACACTTAGCATTATCATGAACAGAAAAGACAATTACTTAGTTAATGATAACTGAAAACTCTTTTTAGAAACAGTTCATCACATTTTTTACGAAAATATAGAAACTAATGCATTTGCTTAAACATGAAAATATTACAGATTATACAAAACCTTCTCAGTATTGCAAACAAAAATATGTTCCTGGCTCAATCGCCATAAATTTAAAATGCATGACCACTTTTTCAAATCTATACTCAAACCCCAACAGTGCCCAAGTAGTTGTCAATCTCACGACCGGGAGTTTCGACGGTACCGTAACATCAATTCTCAATGCACGAATAGCAACGTAAAAGAATGAGGGCCACTCTCCACCAAGCATGTGCTGTCCGAAGGACTTAGCCCACAATGCCTTTAAGGCAAAACCCCCCGCTTAACGGGAAATCTCCCCTAAAGGGACAAATAAAAAATGCATAGTTGGGTAACCTCCCTCATAACGGGATATAAAGGGCTAAAAACCCTAGTAACTTGGCACTTTGGAACAACCACATAACATTAACCATACTTTCGTAGTAATATCATGCTAGCTCAGAATATCATGGATAGAACACTTGAATTAAAAATATCATGACTTTTGAAAACAACAGGTTCATGCGATCATCAAACAGGTCATAATTCAAAGCATACGCTTCAAAGCATTTTCATGCATCATTTACATAAACTCAAGTTCAAGATAATAGCTAAGCACTCTCACCTTGCATAATATGCATATGAACTAAGCCTCCCACTAGCAAGCTAAGCAGGACCCCCAGATTCTACAACCTTCGAGCCTAACAAGCAAAACACGACTCAACCGTTAATCACGGTATCCTCCCCCTTTAAGATGAAACTAAAATGATTCTAATCGTGGAATATTTTCTTGATTTTTCGGACCGTGATTACTTTCTTTTTAGGTTTAAGGGGTACTACGCGCTTGCCCAATCCTTCACTTGTTTAAGGATTTTATTTAACCATTTGTTATTCTCTTCCAAATCGTTAAATTTCAAAGTACCGCAGCATCTTGAGGTACTTAGACTTGGAATCGAATTATGATTTTTAAACACCATTTAGATAAAAATATTTTTTACAACTCTCATGTTTAACACCAAGACCAAATCCTAAGGCAAAAGGGTGAACATTTCATCATAAGAAAAAACAGTTCCACATTTTCTCCAGATTTTACCCAAACCTATGATTCTGTTTCTCTCGGTTTTGGGGTATCAAATTAAGTCCAAATGAGCCCATTTTTTAGTATGCTCTAGTTAAGCATGTCCCCTACAAGTTTCATGTTTATCTCTAAGGGTAATTGTTTGAAACAAGTTAGACTTTTTGGCAATTTTAAAAAGTAGGTTCTGTCAGCCGCCAAAACTCAGCATAGCCGATTTTGGACAGAGAGTTTAAAACGGTTTTAAGATATCATCCCGAGGCTTTAAGGGATGATTTTTGGGCAGAAAAAACTTCAACATTTTGGATACAATGTTCATGTATACCTGTTTTGGAATAGATCACTAAAAATAGGTGTTTTGGGCTATATAAAAATGTGACAGAATGTTCCTCGGAGGCTAGAATTCAATAGAGACTTTGAAATAGGTTTGGACCTATCCAAACTCAATATTATGTTCTTATTTTTTGTGCGTAGATATATATACATGTTTTCTACAATTCTCATGTTTTGGCCAAAACTCGGATCTCATTTTAAACTAGGGGTTTTAGGTCTGCACTGTTGACTGGTCTGAAGTCGACACGCTTTGGTAGAATTGTAATATATAGAGTTATACTTACTAAAATGAGTGTTTTGGATGAAAGATAACACAAAAATATAACTCTGAACATAAAAATCATGCTTAGATCAATTTTTTACATTGAGTTATGATATTTCAAATCTCAGGGCAAAAAGGTTGAAAGGGTCAAATTGCAAGCCATGTTTAGATCTAGTTTCCTAGCATCATGTGTATTAATGGTTGGTCCATTTCCTTTACATCCATAGTTTGTACACTCAAATATGACAATTCCATAACATTTTCCTGCCATGGATCCATTAGAAAATCTCATGAAAACTTCAAGACACAACAGCCACACCAAAACAGTCATAAAATCTCACTATGACGCTTTTTCGATTCATATTCGATTCTTGATCTTTAATTGTTATTTTCAAATGATGAAAGAGATGTTTGATAAATGTAAAATTAGATGTGTTAGAGTCTTGCTTACCTTATATAGATCACTCTTTCATGATTTGGATCAAGGACTTAGCTTTCATGCTCCATGGATACTCTTAGGTTCATGCTTCTTCTTCTTCCTTCTTTCTTCTTCTTTCTTTTTCTTTCTTCTCTTTTCTCTCTCTCTCTCTCCCTCTCTATATGCACAAAATTAATGAACAAAAAGGGTGGGTTGAGTCTCTTTTTACAACCAAAAGTCATATAGGAAGCATCCTTGGAAGTTTCCTTAACCATGGGTTAACTAACCTTAGTTACTTTTAAAGTTAACTTGAGTTTGATGAAACTTGGCCACCAAGTTTGGCACAATCTCCTAGGTGACTAGCCACTTATATATATATATATATCAAATAATTTTATTTATTTAATTTTAGTAGAAAATTAGGGTATTTTTCACATAGGTTCGTTTCTTAACTTTTCGAGCTTATCTCTTATCTTAAACAACTTGGGCTTATAACCTTGAGTTCTTAACCTCAATGTTCAGGTTTTAATATATGCTTGTGTGTTTCTCCCTCTTTCCCGGGTCTCAGGCTCGAAAAGTTTAAGGGTCGGGCCGGTTCTTCTTACCGAACTTAGGTTCGAGATTTTATTTCTTTTGAGATGTTCTTTCTTTTTTATTCGTATCTTGAGTTTGGGTTATTATAGGTGTAATCCGCGGGCACTTTGACATCCATCATCAGCATATCCTTGTCTTCCTCATCATTGCCTATATGCACTCGGTTCATCTCTTCTTTTGAAGAAAGAACCTAGATTTCCTTTTTCCCAGTTATCGGCCCAGTCTGTTGGTACTCTCCTAGTGACGACCATCTATTATATTTTTGCTTCCTCCTCACTATCGGACAAATGATGGCCAAAAAAGATATCTAGCCCTTGTAACTCCCGGTTAGTTTCCTCTTCTATCCATGGCCCGAGGAACCCACAATAGGAGAAGTCATCCCCTTCCTTGATAAAACATATGTTCAACGTCGATCCATATTTTCCCATACTTGGCTCTTATAACTCTGGCTTGTACCCAAGTTCGTATCCATGATGTTCCCAAACATCTGTTCACGGGGATTGGTTCCAAAATCCCTTGCAAATGCTTACCTAGTCCCATTCCTAGAAAATAGGGCGTTGCCTTCATCATGGCCATAACTTTGGGGTTCACATAGTTTTCTTCTTCATTCATCAAAACTTGCACAGGCTTAGTCTCATCGAAGTTGAACCCATTTAAAAGGAGATCTTCCTTTCCACGTTGGATCTCGAGGAGTGGGGTAGTGTCACTAAGGGGGGTTGGAAAGGTAGTTTCACCTGGTATGGTGATAGTTACTCCTTCCTTGATCAGCTTTACTGTTTGGTGTAGGGTTGACGGGACTGCTCTGATCGATAGGTCGTGTAACCACTGCCTACCCGACAACAGATTAAACAAGACTGGCACATCTAGAACATGAAACTCTATTTCGATCTCTAGAGTTCCAACTGCTATGACGAAAGTTACCAATCCTAAGACATTTCTTCGTGTGTTATCATACGCCTGTACTCCTAGCGCACTTGGCTTAAAGTCTTGTGTCTTCACTCCCAAACAATAAGCAGTTCGTAGTGGGCATACATTGAGGGCAGAGCCATTGTCAACCAGAACGATCGGCACCCATTTCTCCAAGCACTTAATAGTTAAATGCAATGGCTTGTTATGGAATGGCCCTTATGCCGAAAAATCCTTATCACTAAAGACGATAACAGTAGACTATTTTTCAGGCATGAGCATTCCAACCAATTGGTCGGAAGAGACATCGATTGGAATGTCCACGCTGTTGAGAGCTTTCAAAATAGTTTGCCAGTGCTTATGGGATGCCACGAGTAGCCCCCAAATACTCACATTCTCTTGCGTCTTCTTGAGCTGCTTTAAAACTATGTCTTCCTCTTAACTATTTTGCTTCTCCACTTGCTTTCTTGATTCCTCCATGCCCCTACTTGGCTGCCCCTTCTCTAACAGTGCATGCTTAAAATGACTTTCGCTTCTTGTCAAGTGTTCAACTTGCGCCTCGAGTTCCCACAAACCCTCGAATTGGTCGATTACTTCTCAGATCTCAACCACCGGGTATGTCTTTCCTTGGAAAGTCCAAAATTCGTTCATGCTGGTTTTTCCTTGATTATCTTCCTCGCTGATTCCTCTGACTCCCTAAAGGTCTTCCTCGATTCCCATTACATTTTGCACAAACCAAAGAGATTCCTAACTAATAGCGGCCTCTAGCTCAAAGAGTTGTGGCAACGATACCTCATTAAACGGATCCTCGTAGTCATATAGCGGGGGAGGGACCCACGATTCCCATGAGCCCCCATGTTTGTACTGTTCCTCAACAATCGGTTGCCATTCCGACACATTCTCCTCATCATCGTATTCGATGTCCATAAATTCCTGCTCTACTTCTTCCAATTCCCATAGGTCATTCTCTTCTTGGTACAAAATTTCTTATACGTCGAGAGAGCATAAGGTTGGCCCTTCGGGTAGAGGAGTTCTCGATTTTGGCTCATAGAGAGGAATGATGAATACCGAAGGTTCGAAGACGAGACCCGTAGTTTCGAATAGATTCACTTGAGGTAGATCTTTCCCTTTTATTTCCTGCTCTTGCTTCTTCTCAGTCTCTTCTTTGGCTGATGAACTCTCTTCCTGTCTACTTTTGCTGTCAACTTCTTTTCCTTTAAAGGACTCTCCTTTCTTTGACACTACTTTCTATCTTTCTCCAACCTTGAAACTCAGCTCGACCTCCCTGTACTAGGCTTCCTCTTTGTGCCATGCTGTATCATCGCTCAGAACGGTCAGAACATGCCATTTGATGTCAATTGTAGCTTCCTCCAGTTCATCTAATGCCTCAAGGTGTGCTAAATCCTCCCACAAATATCTGACTTCTTCATCCTCCTCTTCGTTGCTTTTGAATGGGGGGGGGGAAACCTTCTTCCGCATGGATGATAAAGATCGGGAAGTCATCGACACCATCTTCGATCAATTCCTCAATGAGGTCATTTATCAGAAACACCTCTCGGTCGAACAAAAAAGCTACCATGGGTTTTGGTTCTATCACTGAAACTATGAATGTGGTGGGGTCAAAACTTTTCAACCCTTCTTCAACGGCATTCATGTTTTGCTGAGTTGCATGGTTTAGCAGAGGGCTAGTGGTCACATTCGGCTTCTAGACGGCAGTTGTGGAGGAATTACCTTGTTATCTATCAAGTCTTGAATCTTATGTCGAAACCTCGTGCAGTTGTTGGTTAAGTGACCATGCCCTGATGGAAGGCACCCTATTGGGTTGGATTGTATCTGGGTGGCAAAGAATTTAGAGGCAGGGTCGACTCCAAAGGCTTTAGAAAACCCTTCTCAATTAGGTGGCTTAAGAAAGAAGATAATGGGACAGTAATCTGGGTAAAGGTCCTCTTTTAGTTGTTGAACTGATTTTGGGTAGTTTGCTGGGTAGGTGGATTAGCTTAATTCGGGTAGGGATTCAATAGGTTCACTTCATAGCTTCGATTCACAGCATTAGTGGCAATGTTTGGGTTATTGGCATACTGCTTCCAAACTGCTCTTTGGCTTGATTCTCCCTTCTCAATATCCCCAGACTGCAACGCATCCTCTATTTGCACTCCAGCACCGAAAACCTGCTCAAACTTCATCAATAGCTGTGTTATTAGATACTTTCCAAATTGTGGTTACAGGTTCTTTACAACCATTCTCACTTATTCCTTCTCAGTGGGTTGGTTCGTCATTTTTGCTGCCTTGGCTCTCCATCAGGTCAAAAACTCGATGAAAGACTCCTTAGCCTCCTGTCTAGTTGTCTCAAGTTCCCTAGTAGTATGTCAAGCTGGATATTATACTTATACTGGTTGACAAAGGTGGTAGCAATGTCCTCCCAGGTCCTCGTCTTTGTAGCATCTTGTGACAAGAACCACCTCTGAGCGGATCCTGACAGAGACCGCTGGAAGAGATGGGCCTTCAATTGATCACTGATCTCAATCAGTGATAGGGTTCCCACATACATCCTCAAGTGGATCCTTGGGTTTCTAGTTCCGTCAAACTTCTCCATGTCGGGCATCTTAAACTTCTCGGGCAACTTCGCATCGGGGAACAGACAGAGTCCTTCCACATCTAACATGTAATTCTCAACCCCTCAGGCTTTTCTCAGAATCTTTTATAGTTTGTTGACTTTTGTAGATAAAATTAACTCTTTTGTGGCTAGTATTTATAGGATTCTCAACTAGACAGACTTTACAACTGCTTACTAGGCTCCCTTGGGTCCCATATTTTCATCCCAAAGGTTATCTTCTGCTCCATCCTGTTGGCCATTCAGAAAAATTACATTGGGGTCTACAACCCGGGTCTGTAAGGCCTGGATCTGTGCTTGGCACTGAGTTTGGATTCTGGCCTGATTGACTACAATAGTGTTAACTCCCTCGACTGTCCACTATAATTCTAGGATTACCCTCATCATATCTGTTATAATCAATTTTGGGTCTACCATCGATAACCTCGGCTAATCTACATGTCTGAGTCATCCACTTGGAGATCGGGCCTAATTGCGTATAGGTTCTTCTCTGTACAGGGCTATTATCCTCGTTTACTAAATTGAAATGACTCATGTAAATCGGAGGACTCATCAACTGGGTCTAAACTAGAAACAAACTAGTATTTGGCAATGAGACGAGTAAACAAAAACTAACCTAAACGGGGTGCTAACTATATGAACAAAAACATCTGTAAAAAGAAAATCACATAATCCTGAAAGATTTATTGATAAAAAAAAGGGGTCTATGAAGCTATATGCAACATAATACGGCTGATAGCTCTCCACTCAGTATACCTTCTGAATAGAGTCAATAATATACCTCTCAATTTCAAGAATGGTGTAAGGCATGGTAAAACGGTACGCAATAACTCTTTTTGTAACATCTACGGAAGCATGTGGCCATAAAGCTTGCTAGCATCCCTCGACATAGCCTCAAGATAGTAAACTGATCAGGGTATCGAGTAGGCAAAGTGGGAGTTTTGAGAACCAAGCACACAAATATGCAAATGCAAATTCGAATACCAATGAAAAATTTAAAATAAGAACCATTAACATTTCAAGTTAAGCCCTCTTATGATTTTTTTGAAAAACCAGTCCCCAACAGAGTTGCCAGAAAAACTACGGGCGTGTTTTGAAAGGAGGAATGGTGAACTAAATATCTATTATTTTTAGAAAAATGCTCTTTTCTTTTTAAAACAAGAAAATCGATGATATCCCAACATGTTTTTAAGAAAATGGAGTGGCCACTTGGTTTTTGAGAAAAACCAAAATAAACATAAAAAGAAAGCTGTGGGTCTTTTGAAAGAGTAACCAGGGAAAAAGGTGGTTCAGGAGATAAGGTACGAAAGGGGAAGATGTTAGGCATCCTTTTTGCCCAACCGTGAGGTTGTCCTCTACTTTGTCAACATTGATTCTTATTATAAACTTTTCAACTGTAGCATATACAGAACGGGAGGTTGAAGAGAGTTCAAACAAAATCAAACAAGGAAACAAAAACCTTAACTACAATCCTAAGGGTCATGCAACTTGGTTATTATATGTATGTAACAATGTTTCTATCTCCAATCATGCTATATACAGGCTGTAGACAGAAAAAGAAAAAAAATTTAGACACTATGTTTAAGCTACTGGTCATGCAAAAAACTCATTGCCGTGGCAAAGAATGTTGCTGCTGTGACAAAATAAGTCACAAAACAAGTGGTCGTGACAAAAATAGGGATATCGCGAGAAACCAAGATGCAAGATGTTATGGCCATGACAACCAGAAGTTTGCGGCCAAAGTATTTTGAGGTCTAGAGTGGTTGTTCAACATGTACAGTCCGAAGCTAACTCAAATGAATGGGATATTGAGGACAGAGACCATAGCCTGCTTAGTCAAGGCTAGATCTACCGTCTTTCATCCCTCACAGGAACACTATATCTAAAAACAAAACATGTAGAACCTTAGAATAGTTAACAAAATGTCTAAAACATGAATTTAATGCTATCAATAACTACAAAAAGTTCACGGCCATAGCAACAAATGTTGTGACCGTGACAAAATAAGTCATAAAACACACTGCCGTGACAAATATGAGATTACCGCGAGAAAAGGAGATGCAGGATGTGATGGCCATAACAACCAAAGGTTGCAGCTAGGGTATTTTTGATATGTAGAAGGGCAAGCAAGATCTAAGCAAAACTCAAACCAATGGGATGCTCAAGGCATAGACCATAGGCCACTTTATCAAGGCTAGATCTACTTTCTTCCATCCCTCATGGCCTCATTACTTAAAAAACCAAACAAAAGAAGAAACAAAAGGTACAAAATATCGAAATAGATAACAGAAAGCTTAAAACACATTTTCATGTCACTGATCTCAAAAAAACGTTGTGGCCGTAATGAAAATGACAAAAAAATATGCGGCCAAAAGGACATATATGGCGGCCGTTACTTTAGGTTAATAAAACACGTGGCTATGAAATCCAAAGGTTGCGGCCGTCATGTCTTTTAAAACCACAGAGAGCTTCTTAAGTGTACAGTGTGCTAGTAAATGTGAAAACGAATCAAAATATACTTTTCTATGCAAAACAAAGAGTTATAGACATACTATTCAATAACGAAAACTCATATAAACATGTTTTCATCAAAATAATATAAATAAAATGATAAAAACTGATAGAAACCTTAACCGTGATACCCCCGAAGAGAGTAGATAGGGGTTTGAATAAATATCACGAGATCTTAAGGTTACCTCATATGAATATCGCTTCAAATGCCCCCCTGAATACGGGGATCAAAAACCACCAAGCCAAACGTGCTCCAACACCTCACCGACGCAAACAAAATCATGAACTAGGCTCGGGAGTGTATAGTACGAATATCAAAATAACGGGTGGGGATTGATTTTGACAGAGCTTGGGCATCCGAGTTTTCTTCTCTCTGATTTCGGTGCAAAACATCGCCTATTTATAGACAAGGTGGGAGCCCAGACTTCCTCTTAAATGCTGCCACCTGTCCGAAAAGGTATCAAAGTGGTGGCTGTAAACTTTATGCTTTTGTACAATGTTGGCCGTGTCCTTTGTTCATACTAATAGTGACAGCTGTGACTTTCAAAAGTAATTGGTAGGTTTTAGATTTTTGAAAAGTGGAAGCCGTGAGGAAGGAAGTCGCGGCCTGTTCTTAGGTTTTAAAAAAGGTAGCAGCCGTGAAAGTACGAACACGGCCTCCTCTAGGGTTTTGAAAAAGGTAGCGGCCGTGAGGTATGGATGTTACGGCATAGAGGGTTTCAATGGTTTCTTAGGTTTTGAACCAAATTCCTATCTTTGCTTTCTTGGGAGTATCCTTAAGCACGATTCCCATGTTCTCGTCATTGGGGAGCATTCAAGACAAGTGCCTAAGATTCGACTTGGTAAAATTAGGGTGTTTACAGTAGGTATTCCGTTCGAATGCCAATAAGTTCTGTCCTGAAGAAAATCTTTCTGCCTTGATCCCGTCCGGACACAGGTGTGTTCGTCTGAACGATTTTTCCTTGAATTTCCTTTTTTACCCTCTTTTTCACATATTGTTCCATTTTAGCCCATTTTCCCACCCTCTCGCTTCATATGATGTTAACACAAACACTACTAAAACATATTAATAAACACAAAATCGAGGCCTAGTGAAGCATACTTTACAGGATTTGATCGGTACTTTTATGTACCGATCACATCCCTTAACTTACACTTTGCTAATCCTCGGGAAAAGAAAAAATAAAAGACAATTAAAATAATCTAACTAAAGTCCATTTTCGTATGATACACGATTGCACTTAGCATGCCCAATAAGCCTTTAAACCCCTTAGTTACCCCTAGTGGATGAGTTATAGTCTCATGAAGGTTTCCAGACACGATACACACAAACATCAATCACGTGCAATTTTGAAAATTTTAAGTTAAATTATTGAACTTTCTACCCTCGTTAATTAATTTGCATAATATTTTAGTAACTGCCATTTTTACAATCAACTTCCCACAAACTTAGACTCAGTGTATTTGAAGATTCAGCTACGTGCCTCGGTATCATACTTTTGAACATTTAAAGTTTGAACTTTTGTTAAAACTATGACAGAGAGGTATGTCAGTCATTGAACCTCATATTTTTGGTTCATTTTTTTCTGAAAGAAATATAAATAAGTCCTCTACAAGTTTTGTATTTTGACCTAAGCTTGGTTCTCATTCTAAATTAAGATTTTTTTGGTCTGCAACTCAGAGTAGTCAAGATCTGACACTATTTGGTAAAAATAAAATATCTGGAGTTCTACCCAACGAAATTACTTCAAACAAATTTTGTATGAAAGATAACTCAAAACTCTAGATCATATTACAAAATTGACTTTCAGACCATTTTTCTACATTTAGTTATGATGATTTAAGGTCGGTGGCAAAAAATGAGTAAGTCCAGAAAATTAGTCTACTTAGGATTTTGGTTTCTTTGCTTATATTGTGTGCATTTTTGACATGTTTTCTTTGTATGCATGTTATGAAACTACACAAATCAAAACTCCTAAATATTTCTAGGCCATAAAACTAAAATACAAACACAATCTTACACAAACAGCCCATATTCTACTCCTATGACGCCTTTTTAACTAATTTCTTATTTTATCTTCTTATGGTTTGTTATAGAGATGGATTGAGGGGTATCTTGGAGGAGAACATCAGAAGGTTTAAGGAAGTTTCTTACCTCTTTTGATGCTTAGAAGCTTGTTGGAGAATAGGACTTAGCTTTAAAGATCTCTCATTGGTTCCTCCTAACTCCTTCCTTCTTTCTTCCTTCTTCTTTGTGGATACTTAGAGAAATTTTTATGGTTGCTCTCTCTCTCTTCTCAGCCGAAATGTATGAAGGGAATGGGGGATTATGCCATGTTTTTATAGAAGAAATATAAATGGAAATTAATTATTACAAAAATTCAAATTTTAAAATTTTCTTGAATTTCATTTGTTGCATGGGAGGTGGTATTTATTCAAGACTTGCAAATTCAGATTTTGGGGCAGTGTGGTTTGGCTATGGCAGGTTTGGGAGACTAAAAGGCTGGTCTTGAGTTTAATTAGGGTTTTAAATGGCATTTTGGTGCATTTTTTTGTATTTAATTGCATAAAATATTAATTTTATGTACCTAAACCTACTGAAAGCTATTATATTAATGTCTTTATAATTAATTTAGTCTTCAATGATTTATCATAATTCTGATAGCAATTAAATAAATAAGTATAGATTTTTAAGCTAAATTAAGTTAGTTTGACTAAAATTGACTTTTTGACTTATTTATTATGTATAGACTTTAAATTATTATTTTTTTGCTTTTGTTGAGCTATATTATTATATTATTATATATATTACTTGTATAAATAGTGTTCGGTCAAAATAATGCTTAATTTATACATCTTTTTCTCATTTTTAAGCTTTAAAAGGCAAAAATTATCTTTTTGGGCACAAATTCCTAGGTGGCTGGCCATGCAAGGGAATTTTGGTTTTTTTTGTTGTTATTTTGTATCTTATTAATTAATTGTGTATAAATATCTGATTTTGGGTATCCAAGTGTTAAATTTTAAATTTTTAGGACTTTTTGCTGTACTAATGGAAAAATAGTCATTTTACTCTAGTTATGCGAATTTTTTATTTTTAATTTAATATTTTATGTTATTTAGTTAATTTAAGTTATTCTGAGATTTTTCTCAGTGCTAGGACCTTACCTCTGAGTATTTGGTCTCTTTTAGGATTTTCGTGTCAATTTAGGGTTTCGGGTTACTTAAGGTTTGTTCTTTGTTCATGTAACGACTTAGGTTCTTATCATATATCCATCGCTAATACTAGGGTTTGAGCTAGGTTATTACAATCTACCCCCTAAAACAAATTTTGTCCTCGAAATTTTATATCGTTCCTTAATCTGCGAACAATTGGGGGATGACTTGTCTTCATAGCTTCTTCTCGCTCCCATGTGGACTCTTCAATCCCGTTGTGCTTCCAACGAACTCGGACATGCGGAATGGTCTTGCCTCGAAGAATCTTGTCTCGTTGATCGATAATCCTTACTGGTTGCTCTTCAAACGTGATATCCTCATCAACATGTAGTTCCTTCCAATCCAGAATGTGGGTAGGGTCAAGTTCATACTTTCTTAGCATAGATACATGGAATACGTTATGAACGTTAGCGAGTTGAGGTGTTAAGGCAAGACGATATGCCATCTCCCCAACCCTAGCCAGAATCTCGAACGGTCCAATATATCTTGGAGTTAGCTTCCTTTTTTGGCCAAAGCGTATCACCCCTCTTCATGGTTGAATCTTTAGGAATACATGGTCTCCTACTTCAAATCGTAGCAGCCTTCGTCGTTGATCTGCATAGCTCTTTTGTCGGCTCTGTGTGGTGGCTATCCGTTGCTGAATGAGTCTAATCTTCTCGATGGTCTCTTGCACTAAGTCCCGTCCAAGAAGTGCATTTTCTCCTGCTTCAGTCCAATAAAATGGAGAATGGCACAGTCTTCCGTAGAGGGCTTCATATGGTGGCATGCCAATGCTGGATTGATAGTTGTTGTTGTAAGAAAACTCGACCAACGGTAAGTGTTTCTCCCAGTGTCCCTTGAAGTCCATGGCACAGGTTTTAAGCATGTCTTCCAACATCTGAATTGTACGTTCAGATTGCCCATCAGTCTGCGGGTGAAAGGCGGTGCTGAAGCAAAGCTCCGTTCCTAAGGTGGTTTGCAAACTCTGCCAAAATTGTGAGGAAAAACGTGGCTCTCGATCTGACACGATGGATAGCGAAATTTCATGAAGATGTACAATTTCTCGAATATATTTATGACTTAGGGTTTCCAGCTTCTCGGTAGTTCGAACTGGTAGGAAGTGTGCTGATTTGGTGAGGCGATCTATGATTACCCAAATGGAGTCATGTCCTGCTGGCGATCTCGGTAATCCGGAGACAAAATCCATGGTAATGTGTTCCCACTTCCACTGAGGTATCTCCAGGGGTTGGAGAGTTCCTCCTGATCTTTGGTGCTTTACTTTAACTTGCTGACAGGTAAGGCATTTGGCCACGAAACTTGCTATATCTTTCTTCATGCCATTTCACCAATACTGCCTCTTCAAATCATGATACATCTTTGTCTCTCTGAGGTAGACAGCAAAAAGTGACTGGTGATGCTCCTTTAAGATGTCTCTTCTCATATTCTCAATATTCGGTACAAAAAGTCATCCTTGGTAAGTCAATTGTCCATGCTTGTTGACTACCCTTCCTGGCTTTGATTCTTCTGTAATCAGATGCCTTCGGATAAATTCATATTCCTGGTTGTACTTTTGGGCTTCCACGACTCATTGACGGAGATTTGTTATCGCCACCATTAAACAAAAATAACTTCCGTCCTCTGACTCTATCGGTTAAAATCAAAATTCATTGAGCGTTCCCATCATCTTCCATTCCCTTGAGGCCATACTAGCCATCGTGCTCCTCATTTTCCACCTAAGGGCGCCGGCCACCACGTTGGCCTTGCCTGGGTGATAAGCTAATGTAAACTGGTAATCCTCTAAAAATTCTATCCAGCGACGTTGCCTCATATTAAGATCCTTTTGGGTGAACAGGTACTTCAGACTTTTGTGATCGGTAAAAAGCTCGAATTGTTCTCCATATAGGTAATGTCACCATAACTTTAGTGCAAACACTATCGCCGCAAGTTCCAGGTCGTGGGTAGGGTAATTCTGCTCATGTGGTTTCAATTGTCTTGACCCGTAAGCTACCATTTTTCTGTTTTGCATTAGCACACATCCTATACCATCCTTTGATGCATCACAATACACGTATATCCACCTCTCATTCGGGTATGATAAGGATCGGGGCATTGGTCAATCTCTTATTGAGCTCTTCGAATGCTGCCTCACACTTATCATTCCACTCAAACTTCACCCCCTTCTGCGTTAACCTGGTCATTGGGCGTGCCAACTTAGAGAAATCCTGATAAATCTCCGGTAATATACTGCTAGTCCAAGGAAACTACGAACTTCAAACACATTTCGAGGTGGCCTCCATCCCAAAATAGCTTCTAACTTGGCAGGGTCCATAGCTATTCCTTCCTTAGACACGATGTGTCCTAGAAATTTCACTTCGTGTAACCAGAACTCACACTTGCTTTCCTTAGCAAAAAGTTATGACTCTTTTAACTTCTACAAGACAATTCTCAAATGCTGTTCATGCTCCTATTCAGATCGGGAGTATACAAGGGTGTCATCGATGAAGACTACTACAAACTAGTCGAGGTAGGGATGAAAGAGTTTATTCATCAAACTCATGAAAACTCTTGGGGCATTGGTCAAACCAAAGGGCATGACCACAAATTTATAATGTCCGTATCGGGTTCTGAAGGCTGTCTTTGGTATATCCTCTTCCTTGACTCGATGCTGGTGGTATCCGGATCGAAGATCGACCTTTGAGAAAAAAGCTGATCCTCGCAATTGGTCGAAGAGCTCATCGATACGAGGTAGGGGGTATCGATTCCTGATCGTTACCTTGTTCAGCAGACAGTAATCGATTCAGAGACGTAGGGTTCCATCCTTCTTCTTAGCGAATAGTGTTGGCGCTCCCCATGGCAACGTACTAGGACGAATAAAACCTTTGCTGAGCAGTTCTTGGAGTTGGAACTTCAATTCTTTCAGTTCGGCGGGTGCCATGCAGTGGTCTGCAATCGAGATTGGTGCTGTTCCAGGCTGAAGTTCTATCGTGAACTCGATCTCGCGATGCGGGGGTAATCCAGGGATTTCTTCTGGGAATACGTCTTTATATTCGCACACTACTCGGGGTAACTCGGGGGTTGAAGAGATGCTCGTACTAGCAAGCAGACACGTTAATCTCCCTATGAAATTACTCGATTTTCTATCCTTCACATTACTCGGGGTCAAAATCTCGCGTCGTTCTCCTTGGATTTGCACAGTGGTGCCGTTTTTCGCTTGCGCCCATATCTTCCTTTGTCGGCAGTCGATGATAGCATGGTGTCCCGATAGCCAGTCCATTCCAAGGATTACATCATAGCCATTGAAATCCATGACTCGTAGGTCGCAGGTCATAGGGGTACGGGTTATTCGTACCGTACAGGCCTTGCAGACAGAGTCTACTCGGGTTTGATTTCCTAAGGGTGTGACGACACTTAGGGTTTGTTCTAATGCCTCGGGTTCTAAGAGCAGGGACTTCACACAATCTAGAGATATAAAAGAATGGGATACTCCATAATCGAACAGTGCTTTCACTTAGGTGTTGAACAATATGAACATGCCTTGTAAGACTTGGGTGTTCTCTAGTTCTTCTTCCTGTAGTGCAAAGATGCGGCCTCCCATTGGTCAATTCCCATTGTTGTTTTTAAGAATTACAGTCTTTTGTCCATTGCCCAGGTTTCCTTGCAGTCTCGGATTCTTGTTGAGCGGGGGTCTTTCTCTTCCATTTTGTTGCTGAATAGCGGGTTCGGTGACTTGGACTTGTTGCGGGAATCTAGGTTGCTAGGTTTGAGGCTGCCTCCACTGCTGGGGTTGATTGTTCAGATTCCTCTGCACGCGATGCGGGCACTCATGCCTCTTATTCCCTGATCGGTTGCACTCAAAGCATATCGTGGATGTCGCATGAGGGTCCCTTGGTCGCCCTTTTAGGTACTCTCGGTGGTACGAATTTTTAGGGATATATACCTGGTTGCTCCTCATCGGTCCCCCCAGAGCTGGTACTTCCTTTCTTCTGGTTCCATGTCTTCCTAAAGTCAGCTTGATCCGTCTCGGCTAGCAGGGCTGCGCGTACTACTTGGGTGTAGGTAGGAAGTTGCAAGCAAACCACCCTTGCTCGGATAGACGGCTCTAAGCCACATTCGATCTTTTGTGCCTTAGATTCTTCGTCTTGTATAATAGTCATGGCAAAGCGGCTTAACTCCTCAAAATAGTTTACATACTGCGTCACCATCATTATCCCTTGCTTGAGCTCTAAAAATTCTCAAATTTGCCCTTGACGGAAAGGGACTGGGAAATATTTCTCCAAGAACATACTTTAGAATTGCTCCCACGTTAGAGTCGCTACCTCCTGGGTATTGGTGATCAGAGTCCACCAATGATCGGCTTCTCCTTCTAGCAGATGGGCAGCTAAGGCCACTCGGTCGGTTTCGTCCTGAACTCCCATTGAGTTAAACAGCTTCTTGACTGCTATCAACCATTCCTCTGCCTCCCTCGGTTCAGCTCCCCCTCAAAATGTCGGGGCTCGTTGCCTTTCTAACTCCAATAGAAACCAAGCTCGATCACATACGTGCGGGCAATTGATGCTGGCGGCCAGTTCTCGTAGCACTTGAGCTAGTTTCGGTGACTCATCGTTTGTGGGTCCGTTTGCTTGTTGGTGATTAGGTCTTCTACCCGCCATTCTAAAATAAAAGAAAATGAGTGTTACGATTCTGGTAGTTATTTGAGTTCTTAATTGTTTATTATGGGTTAGCATTTTACAGAGTCAGGTTAACAATTATAGAAATGCTTATCGAGATTTTGACATCAAAGGTCTGTATTTCATTTCAACTCATAGTCAATACAAGTTTGTCAAGTTCACACAACACACATACAATTTTCAAGTCAAAAGGAAAAGTACAAGGCTATCCCGCTAACACCTAAACAAACAAATGTGGATAAAAATGGCAGACAATCGACTCGCGTTCCCAGGTCGCCTCGATAATGTTGTAGCAACGCCACTGCACCTCAACATGCCAGACGCTATTTGGCCTCATCTGTACTCTGTTGGTTATGGGGATCGGGGTCTCTCGATACATCTCGGGGTCGTCAAAGTTGATGGCCGGATCGTGTGGGTTGATGATTCCTCTCTCATTTGTTGGCCTCTGGTACTGCATCCACCTTACGGTCAGCTCATCCCCCATTCACGTCTGAAACCCAGGAGGAAAGTCTAAGCAATAAAATCTTCGGCTGCACTTTTCAAACTACACGTACAAGCCCTAGGTAGTGCAGGAAGACTTCCGATTTTCTCCACATGCACATGTGTTTCAGACATATTCGAGCGTATACGTAATCTCCCACATAAAAGCCTTGGTATTCGGGACGACTATAGTAAATGGCGGTATCCACTGCTTCTTCTTCATCAGACTCGGGTAGTGACGCCTCAAGCTGATCGTATGAGAAATCAATCGCCATTTCTTCTTTATCGTTGTCCTCGTCTTCTTCGTCATCAGCATCAAATTCTTCCTCATTTGGCTCTTCGTTCATCTCCATTCATCTCCTTCGTCATCTGCGTTGGGCTGCCATTGCTCTGAAAAAACCTACGCTAAAGGGATGGCATCAATCGGTTCTTGCTCCTCTACAGGTATCTCCTCCAGGTCTTCTTTTAGATCTGAAACTTCAGGTTCTAATCCCGCCCATGGTTCCCCCCGCTGGTTCTGCGTCGGACGCCATCCTAAGAAAGGAAAGATAGAGAAAACCTCTAAGGTAAGGATTTTATGTTATTAAAATTATAGGTGATAAATTTGTAGTATAGACATTCTATAGAGTTTTTACGCTACAGAATTCGTAATCTCCCATTTCCCAAGGCTATAAGGTTCACTAAACCTAGGCTCTGATACCAAACTGTGACACCATGTTCCCTGGGTATGTCGAGACATATGTAACTATAAATAAGGGACATATTTTAGCCGAATATTCATAAATACATAAGATAACTATTATATCATTAATGGTTCAAATATGGTTCAAAATACTTAATAAGTACAGTCATCTAGAAAAAAAACTTAACAAAAGTTACATCATGTCCGTGGAAAACTTGAACAAAAAGATCAAAAAGAGACGCCCTACGTCTTTAAACTGCGTCGTTGGGGTGAACCTGCTCCTACCACTCTCCCTCTTCAGCAAATTATTTCCCTTCAATAAACCCGCCTTCCTCAAAGGGTTCCTCTTTGTCACCTGTGGCATAAATGTCATAAGCCGGAGCCCAGAACCAAATTTCCTAAATCGTCTAACAAAGTCGCGACAAGATATTCCACAATACATATCGTATAGCACCCAATGCAAAGTTACAGGGTATTTATCATTTTCAACAATATGAACATATATATAAGAACAAAAGAATGAGTGTGTGATGCAAATGAATGCAATGTAGATGCCCAACCCAGGGTACTTCCAAAACAGTATCATGAATTCCACGCCAGGAATTACAGAGTAGACTTGATGGCTCTTGATCACCAAACTTATCCACGCCTTGTTGCGAATAGTAAATTTTTATTGCCGAGCTTTATGCCACAGCTGTTTTACTTAATGGCAACGGCGTGGGGATCGACCTTTATCCAATTTTACCCATCCTTATTCCAGGTCGACCAGTCCCACCTTAAGAACAAGGATACTCATTAGGTGTAAACCCAAAGTCTAAATTAAAGCTAGTGACAAACCCATGGTGCCTAAAGCTCCTTTTTATAATCAAAACCTCCAATTTTATTTCAAAACATGGCAACCAGGGATGCCCTAGATCCACAACCACAGTACAATGATTTCCATGTCACCCAACCCAATTTGAAAGATACGAAAGGACTCCGATAAATTCAAGATGTAATATGTGAATGTTCATGGTGTGCAACATACTTTCCGTGTACAATTAATCATGGCAAGGTGTATAAACATGGTAGGGCACATGGCACAACTTGTCAAAGCATCAAGTACAATCATGCGAAGCATAACCACAATTTAAGCGCATATATTCGAATCATCGGTATGAGTTCATTTCATCAAAAGTATTATTTTCATGCACTAATTACTCACAAATTTCGTATAAAATTTACATACTCAAGTCTCATAAGTAACACACCATTTGAACACTTAGCCAAATTTAGGTACAAGTTTAATTGCTAGTTTTAAAGTTGCGACAGCGTTTTGAGGTACTTAGACATTGATTTAATTTTTAAAATTTTAACACCAATTAGATAAAAATATTTCCTATAACTTCTATTTTATCACTAATGTCAATTCCTAAAGTAAAATGGTCATTTATTTTATTTAAGTAAAAATGGTTCAGCAATTTACAGAGAAATACCTAGGAATTGAGCTTGTATTGGCCACTGGTTTGGGGTATCAATTCAAGGGTTATTGCTCTTATATTTGGTGGAGTTCTAGTTTAATGTGTCCCCTACAAATTTCATGTTTTGAGTTTGGGCAAGTTATTTGGAAAACGTTTGATATTTTGACCAATTTATAAAATGGGTTCAGTTAGCCTAAAAAGGGTCTGCAGAGTGTGTTTTTAACAGAGAATGTTTAAAACCTTTGGGCTATCAACTGAGGGTATTTTGGGCTGGTATTTTCTTAGTTACTAGTTTAATATGTTAGCTACAAAGTTTATGTTTACCACTTTCGTATTTGGCTTCAAACAAATTATGTTTTAAGTCTCACGAAAAGGTGTGACAGAGAGGTCTGTCAGTCACTGAACCTCAACAGTGACTTTAGGAAGTGTTTTGACATATCAAGATTTCATATTTTTGGCTTATCTTTGTGGAAAGAAATCTAAATATGTCCTCTACAAGTTTTGTGTTTTTACCTAAGCTAGGTTCTCATTCTAACTTAATGTTTTTTAGGCCTGCAACTCTAAGTAGTCAAGATCTGACACTCTTTAGTAAAAATGAAATATCTGGAGTTCTACCCAACGCAATGACTTCAAACCAATTTTGTATGAAAGATAACTAAAAAATATAGATCTGGGCACAAGATTCACTTTAAGACCATTTTTCTACATTTAGTTATGATGATTTAAATTTAGTGGCAGAAAAGGAGTAAGTCCAGAAAATTAGTCTACTTAGGCTTATATTGTGTGCATTTTTAATATGTTTTCTTTGCATGCATGTTATGAACCTATACAAATCAAAACTCCAGATTATGTCTAGGCCATAAAACTCAAAAACAAACACATGCAAGTACATGCAAAACACAATCTCACACAAACAGCCCATGTTCTACTCCTATAACGTCTTTTTGACTCATTTCTTATTTTATCTTCTTAGGGTTTGTTATAGAGATGGATTGAGAGGTATCTTGGGAGAGAACATCAGAAGGTTTAAGGGAGTTGCTTATCTCTTTTGATACTTATAAACTTGTTAGAGAATAGGACTTAGCTTTAAAGATCCCTCCTTGGTTCCTCCTAACTCCTTATTCCTTCTTTCTTCCTTCTTCTCTCCTTCTTCTTTGTGGACACTTAGAGAAATTTTTATGGTTGCTCTCCCTATGATCTCAGCCGAAATGTATGATGGGAATGGGGGATTATGCCATGTTTTTATAGAAGAAATATAAATAAAAATTAATTATTTCAAATTTTCAAATTTTAAAATTTCCTTGAATTTCATTGGTTGCATGGGATGTGGTATTTATTCAAGACTTGAAAATTCAGATTTTGGGGCAGTGTGGTTCGGCTATCGCAGGTTTGGGAGACTAAAAAGTTGGTCTTGAGTTTAATTAGGGTTATAAATGGTATTTTGGTACATTTTTATGTATTTAATTGCGTAAAATATTAATTTTATGTACCTAAATCTACTAAAACCTATTATATTAATATATTTATAATTAATTTAGTTTTCTCATGATTTATCAATATTTTAATATAAATTAAATAAATAAGTGTAGGCTTTTAAGCTAAATTAAGCTACTTTGACTATAATTGACTTTTTTACTTATTTATTGTGTACAGACTTTAACTTATTATTTTTTTGCTTTTGTTGAGCTATATTATTATATTATTATATATATTACTTGTATAAAAAATTTTGAGTTAAAATAATGCTTAATTTATACATTTTTTTCTCATTTTTAAGCTTAAAAAGGCAAAAAGTAGCTTTTTGGGCACAAATTCCTTGGTGGCTGACCATGCAAGGGAATTTTGGTTATTTTTATTGTTATTTTGTATTTTATTAATTAATTGTGTATAAATATCTAATTTTGGGTGTCCATATGTCAAATTTTA
The DNA here is from genome assembly GCA_034768845.1 of Heliamphora exappendiculata. Taxonomy (NCBI): domain Eukaryota; kingdom Viridiplantae; phylum Streptophyta; class Magnoliopsida; order Ericales; family Sarraceniaceae; genus Heliamphora; species Heliamphora exappendiculata. The sequence goes on along the minus strand of JAOTRH010259643.1, from coordinate 22,419 downwards.
AATTTTTAGGACTTTTTGCTGTACTATGGGCAAAATGGTCATTTTATCCTAGTTATACGAATTTTTAATTTTTAATTTAATATTTTTTGTTATTTAGTTAATTTAAGCTATTTCGAGATTTTTCTAAGTACTAGGATTTTGTCTCTGAGTATTTAGTCTCTTTTAAGATTTTCGGGTCAATTTAGAGTTTCAGGTTACTTAGGGTTTGTTCCTTGTTCATGTAGCGACTTAGGTTCTTATCATATATCCATCGCTAATACTAAGGCTTGAGCCAGGTTATTACATCATCTCCATAAAATGGAGCGTTTAAAAACTTAAACTTTCGTGCAAATTTTGAATAAGACGCCGTGTTTCATAGTTAAGACATGGGCAAAATATTACAAAAAATTTAAATCATTCCCAACATTGTGCAAAAGACTCATATTCTATTCGAGCAAAATTCACAATTTGTTGTTTATTAATAAAAGTCTCATACGGTGAGAAAAATTTGTTCAAAATTTGTATAAGCATATTTGGCCATTTTCTAATTGATTTTGGAAGTAAAGAATAAAGCTGATCCTTAACCTTGTCTTGTAAAAAATATTGAAATAAATAAAGTAAGACCAATTCCTCATTAACATTTGAATATTTTAAAGTCGAACAAATCTGCTCAAAATTTTCAATATGCTCACTTGGATTTTCTAAATTTAAACATTGAAAATGAGGAAACAATAAAGTCACATTGGGGTTCACATTAAAGATACATATATTGGTTGAATTTGTAATAACTCATACCTTAGAAACCAGTAGAAATAAGACACGTGTCTAATTTAATTTTTCCAACCGGTTAAGCCTCTCAAAATAATATAGTATTCGGTAATTAATTATGAAAATAAATAAATAGTAATTAATTAGTAGAAAGACTTAAATCAAAATCTCTGACAAAACCTTATAATTTATTTTGAAACTAAGACTCAAAATCTTACATATTATAAAATTATCAGTAATCAAGAGTTTGAAACAATATTATATTTTGTATTTCGAAATTTTTGTGATAATTCTACCAATATGAGAAATTATAAATATACATTAAAAGTTTATACCGAATTTTTAAAAAAAATTTGAAACTAAATTTTACATCAAAATTTCACCTTATAGAAAATATACAAATTTTGCCACTTAGCAAATCAAATACATGCCAAGTGGCACGTGATGTCCATCTGTTCACCAAATTGGCCATGCCTCACTTGTTATCACAATACATATACAAAGGAAAATGTTAAAGAAAAAGCATCCTAAGAGGAGGAGAAAGAGATTAAACCAAAGAAGAAGCAATTAAATTAAGAAGAATCCGTGGAGAAGAAATTAAGAGAAGCAGCCAAAAAAAAAAGGAAGAAGCTGAGAAGAAAGCTTAGGTGCGAGCTTTTCTCCCTCACCGAGCCTCACGAAGCAACCACCGCTGCCACCCACTACCACCAGCACAATGCCACCTCCACTATGTCGACGCCGTCACTGCCGTCGGCGCCCTCCATTGGCCACTCTCTCTCTCTCTCTCTCACTCTCTCTCTCTCTCCACCAAACCACCACCACAGAACCTCCATGATGCCGCCATGACCCACCACGAACACACCGCACCACCCCTAATCCACTGGTTAAACAATTCACCGTTTTAAATATTTTCAAAAAATGGTTTTTCGGAGCCACCTTTGACCACCTACCGTCGCCACCTTGAACTTTTAAACCTACTATCATAAGTTTAGTTAGAAACAGCTTATGGTCACTTTTGCATAGCCACCAACGGGCGTCAAAATCGATGTCTGAAGTGTCCAAAGTCGAATGAAAAAACTAAAATCCTCCTTTTCCTTTCCTCGTTTCGCGTGAACTTGAGCTGCACATTAAAGTTGTTTACCACTGTGCATTAATTTTTTTGCATGGGTTGGGAAACCTTATAGGAAATTTTTGTTTCTAGCAAATTGGTTGACTCACAAAAAGTTGTTTAATAAAATTTTAATAATTCATGGAAATTTGTTAATTGACAACCTCTATTTTTATGAAGAATGAAAAATATTTTATTAAAGAATTTGCCCTGAGTGAGTGTAGTTACTCTAAAGCATTTGTCCTATGTGGGTGTAGTCTTTCTTAAAGAATTTTCCCTGTATTGGTGTAGTCTCAAATAAATTTCCCTGTGTGGGTGTAATCGGGTGTAATCTCCCTAAAAGAATTTGCCCTATGCGGGGATAGTCATTTTGAGGTGTTTGCATTGTGATTGTGAAGTCTTGTTATGAGAAATGATCAATTACAACTCTTAAGCTATAATATGAAAAGTGATAACATGTTGTGGTTGTTAAACTTTAAATATACCGTTGTGAAAGAAGAAAGTCAGGTATATGTGGCTATTAAACCGTATTATGGGAATTAATTGTTATGTATTATGGGTTATAAAATCTCACTACGAGAAAAGATTACAATGTGTTGTGACGGATAAGCCATATTTTTATATTATCTTACGACAAGAAAGATATTTACAAATTTTGGGATAAATGGTGTTTTGGCAGCTTGATTTATAATGTGATAAACCATGTTTTAAAAATGGTCAATATGTGTACTTAAACTAAATTTTTTGTTTTCATCTTGTTCATTTTAATACTAAGTGCGCTCTCTTATAACATTTGTGATTATAAATAACAGGTTTTACTAGATGTTGGTCCACCACAATCGTCATCTTATAGGCTCAAGCTCGAAGTCAAAGATTACTTGGTATGAGGTTTTTTATTTAATGCATGCCTAAGGGGAATGAAGTATCTTGGTTTGGATGTATGAGATAATGTATTCCGAAAGAATAGAACTAACCTTGTATCTATGAATGAATGACTTTGGTTTCGGCTGATCTAGATATTCTTCTCGACCGTCTCAAGTTATATCATTTTTTTTCATGTCCCTTGGGAGAGGGTGTGACATTTTGGTATCAGAGTCATAGGTTTTAGATTTTATAGACTTATTAGAGTATGGTCTTTAGTGGACCGTAAGCTATATATAACTTCCCACTATTTGTTATATAATGTTATATAGGCTTGGGAATTTCATACAATTATATTCGAACGTCTGATTAACTGGCTTTGAAATTCATTTGGAAAACACATTCTACAAGCGTAGGTTCCTAATTGAAAATGTAAGTATATTATCAAATTGGGAAGAAAACCCTTGTTGTTGGAATTCCACAAGCGTAGGCTCCTAATTGAAAATGTTGGTATGTTATCAGATTGAGAAGAAAACCCTTGTTGTTGGAATTCTTCTTGAGTTAGACGCTACTAACAAACCCTAAATCTATACCTTTCTTGTAATAAGGCAAAGTATGGAAAGTTCAGACGAAGCACTATTCGGGGTACGACAAGTAGTGTCTTCCCAAGTGGTACCAATGCAACCTAATCCAACCACGAGAATGTTAAGGAGTTCGTGGGAACCATTAATCCCATCGAAGCTGAGAATTGGCTAAAGGACAAAGTACGTATTTTAGATAGACTCGGGGTGACTGAAAATGACATGATCAATCTTTTAACTTTTATATTCAAAGGTGAGGCTTATAATTGGTGAAAAGTTACTGAGAAATTGTTGAAGATGCTGGTGTCATGTCTCCAAACCTGAGGCACGTGATCCCCAAGAGACAACTCATTCCTCCAATGACTAGAACTTCTATGATGTTATTTTTATTAAGTCTTTTACTTGTTTTAAAAGAGATTAACTCCCAAATTTATAAAACAACCAAAGTATAAAACTTATAAATTTCGGCATAATTTCATCTATTTTTTGGACTACTCTAATTTTTTTTTTAAACTTGTCAAACTCAAGCAATCATTTATACTCAGACTTGGCCTAGATATGAACTCACAACCACTATTTAATACCTGTTTATAAACAACATTCTCCCTATCGTTACAACTTATTCTATCTCCAATGAAAATTCTATAGAATTAAACAAACATCCATTCCAACTACCTATCTATATTTGAATCAAAATTCATAATAAAGAGCATTCAAAAAAGTTTAAGTTTCAATAATGTTTTTCGAAAACATGAGAAATTCTATATATTCTTTCATACTTTCTTTATAACTCTATGTTTACGGTTCATATTTCTATTATAAATTTAAACCACCATAACAATTACACATAATTCATGATTTACATTAATCACATCTAAACGTAGATGATCATCTTCAAGTCTACATCATTCATACCGTACAAAATATGCCTTAAGTCTTCTCATGATCATTTGAACCTGTAAAAATAAAAATAAAACCGACGAACGTGAGCCGAAATCGTAAGATAAAAACAAAAAAAAGTACAATGTATGACTTGTGAGGTGTGGATAAACAGGATATTATGCAACAACCTTTATTTTTATTTTCTTTTCTCGTTTCATAACTCACACATCTCTGCTTGTCATAATCTTTAATGGTAACTTTGGTTCACTCATATTTCCTAACTTTTAAATTTTCAGACTCATCCTCTTAACCCCTCTTTTATTCAATTTCATTTTACATTCTTAGTAAACTTGGTACTTATTCTTATTCAAGCACTAAACCTTCATTTTTTTCCTTTTCTTTTTTTTTCTTTATTTTCATTTGATACATTTTCTCTTTACCTTTCTTTCTTTCTAGCTTTCATTATTATTTTCTCTTTGATCAGTTATTGAATATTAACTCACTCATTTTCATTTTAAAACCATTTAGTTCCTTTCCAATTCATCAGTTCTCATTTTATATTTTTATTTTATTTCATTAATTCAATACTGAACCGACGTCGGGTGCTGTTTATAAAAATTTCTCCATATTCCCCCAACAGGCTACGCAAAGCCGTTGGATAATAGATAATTCTATAACTCACCACGACAATACTCGTTTTACGAACCTCACCTGAGAGAACACGACATCCAAATTCGTTTTACAGAGGCTAACCCGAGAGCAACGGTACCAGCTTGCACAAGTTTTTGGTATTTCACCACGAAACTAGTCAAACCCGACCTTGGCTTTTATTTCCCTCACAATCATGCTTCTAAAAGCCTCCACTTGGTCCCATCTATTTATATTATATAATTCTAGACTTATCCAACATATTCAAACCACTTTTCTTATTTTATTTACCAATTAAATTACTTAAATTTACATAACATAATTAAGATATTCTAGCTTTTTTTAATTTAATCTTAACTAAATATCTTGGAATCTTCAACCGTACCAACCGTATACAATATACAATATGATTATCAAAATTTATTTTCAAAAATTTTAATTACTTCAAATTACTTTACTAAAAATAAAAAAATTAAACGAACCGGGTCTCCACAGCATAACTCCACGTGAACTCCACGTGATAACTCTAACTCTACATAATAACTGATGGAACCCTTATTTTTTTATAAAATCCAATTTAGGGTTGAAACTTCCTTTAAAGAAAAACTCTTGAATTTAAGTTGTTTTAAAAGGTGTTACTTTCCAAAATTTCAAAAATATTCTAAGTGTAAATCTTAAAAATTTCGATAGAACTTCCTCCATTTTTTGGTTAATTCCAAAATTTTTTAATAGCATGTCAAATGCAAACAGCATAAAATAAATACTTCAGTCCAGCCTAGATCTCAAAAGCCAAAATCACAACTCCAAATCAAATCAAATACTATCCATCCTAGCATCAAAAGAATTACAATTCTCCAAAGAAATAATAAATTTCATGAATTTTTTTAAGTTTTACAACTTAAAACTCATAGATCAAGGCATGTAAATATAGCTACATGCATTCTCATAATATACAAATTCTCCCCAACTTCCTTACACTTGACAAAATAATTTACATATTACAATCAAAATCTCATAATGAAATCAAAACTCAAAACATTAATTCTTTGCTTTCTTCTTTCAAATCACAGTTTAAGATGATGAATATTCCTCTACGCCTTCTCTTTTTCTCTTAAACCTGAATGATATTTAATTTAACAACGTGAGCCGAATCTCGTAAGATAAAGACTAAAAATAATGCTATATATGATATGTGAGGTGTGAGTGTATGGATGCATCATGCAAAATAAGTAAATATCCGTGTACATAAGCTAAAACTTTCATCCACTCCATATTAAGCTCAATTAAAATAATTTTTCATCACTTTCCCCTCTTAACATACCTGTTAATCATTAATCTTCACTTTCAATTCCAAAATTCAAGTGTGTCACCCATTTCATTTTCTACTTGTCCCCATTCAACTCATCTCGGTTTATTTTTATTCCTCTCATTTAACTTCTTACCAAGTTTCCGAATCCATTCGATTAATTAATTAACTTCTGAACCGACACCCGATTTACCTCAATTTTCCTCCAATTTCCACAATTTACAATTTTTTTAAAGATCTCAACAATTCAAGTCAATGATTTCAATTAGGTACCAACTCTGGGAGGCAATTATAAACTCTCGTGCAATTACACTTGACCGGGTTACCCAAGACCCGATATGTAACCACAAGTTTTATGATTTTTCCCAACAACATCTCAACTATTAAAGTCAATGGTTTCAATTAGGTGTCGACTCCGGGCAGCAATTATAAACTCTCGTGCAATTACACTCGACCAGGCCACCCAAGACCCGATATGTAACCACAAGTTTTATAATTTGCCCCAACAATCGCACTCCTTTACGATTCCCACATGGAACCAATGTGTAGGGCACCCATGCACACTTTTACGGGGATTAATTCAATGGGTAGGGCACCCAATCTTTCGTAAGTTTTTAGACTTATACCGCAGGGCTAGTCAAACCCAAATTAATCTCTACACGTTGTCTCGATACTTTAATTAAATCATTTTCCATATCACATCACTCAACCAAAAAATCCAACTAAATTCATCAAAACTCAATGTTCATTAAATCACAGATTCAATTTACATCTTCAAGCAAACAAGTTACAGTACACTCATTTGATCACATAGTTTCATTCGGCATTTGAGTATTCAAATTTTTCACCATAGAATTCAAAACTTGAGTAAAATCTCCATTAATCATATAACAAATTTATAAAACCAAGTCAACTTAACAATTTAATTCCATCAACTTAAGTGAGGATTTCAAGTGTCACTATCTGTTATTCTTATTAGACTTACGCATCAACGCACCATTTCTCATCATCATTAGATATAACCAATTCGCGCACAAAGCCCAACTCCATAACCATAAATTCACTAGATATTTAGTAAACATTTCAAGTTTCCCAATTAAATTATAAGTTGAATTCACTACCATTATTCAACAAAACCAAAGTTAAAACCCCACCCATTTTGTTTATCCACCACGAAGTCAATCCCATCTATACCCAATTATCCAATTATAATTCATTACACCACCCATCACTACAACCACACACATATATATATATATATATATGTAAAACCATTCGCTTATTGATTTTACATTAAATTCCTATCTTCCAATTTAACAAGTCTCGCTTATGGATCCACCATGGTTCTCTTTTTATCTATTAACTTCAATTCTTTCCATTTATAAGGCTCAAGTTCATGTTTTGTATACAATATCCATCAATTATAAAATTTTAGTCACGACTCTAACTTTAAATCCTTAAATAATCAAAATTTAGAGGACTAAAACTTTTTTCTTGAGTATCCCCATTTTGCCATTCTATCTAAAGTAGTATATAATAAAATCAATGTTCCACTCATTTTTCATAAGATTTACACTCCCTAAATTCCAAACCACTTCCATTGATTATAGATTTACCCTCCATTTTCACAACTAATAAATTATATTACCCAAACATCACGTTGTTGGCACCATATTCTAACCCTTCTTCCCATTATTATTAAATCAACTTAATTACACAAGAGTTAACTAAGTTTTATGAGAATTATTCACATCTTAAATCAACTTATAAACTTTACCCCTCCAATTTACTTAGCTATTTTATATATTTTATTATTAGTTTTATTTGTCGATTAGATATCCCAATTTAACTATAAAATTTACTTATTCCACCACAACTCAAAAAGATTTAAATTAAAACTCCTAAAATCGCCTTTTAGGTCCATTCTCCATGAAGTTAAAACATTGTAATTATTCTTATAAAATGTAATCTCATTAAGTTCTAAATCTTGCCAATTACTCATGAATCTACCTTTCAACTCCAAATCTAATAAATTACATAATTCAAACACTCCATTATTAACTTCCTATTCCATTTTCTCATCCAATTGTTATGAAATCAACTCAATTACATAAACAAGATTTTCTAGGTTTAAGGAACTCATTCAAATCTTGAAGTATATAATGGTTTTTAAATCTCTAACCCACCAATCCACAAATCCCATAACTTTAACTACTAAATGTGTGTTCCAATTTCATAGAGTACTCAAACACCATAAATCCCAAACTAAATAAACCTAAAAATTTCCTAATATGTTAATCCAGCTCTCATAAGTTTATAATTTTCATGAATTTTCAAAGAAATTAACGCAAATCATTGCAAAACACCAAAATTGATCTAAATCTTACCTCCCAAAGTTGCAAATTTTGGTAAAATCCCAAACGCTTGATTTTTGGCCTCAGGGAAATGGAAGCTTTAACAGGCTTGTTGCGGAGCTTTTGCCTTGTACAACTTGGATCTTACCTGGATTCTTCCAATTTTAAGCAGAGGGGGATTAATTTTGAGTGAGAGGTAGTGTTTGAGTTATTGGATTTGCTCTCATGGAAAAGAAAAAAAAGGAAGATAAGAAGCAAACGCCGACAGCTGAAAAGGGGGAACCCCTATTGTTATCTTTTATTTTCCACAAAGATGTTTTGTTCTCCAGCCTCTAGAAACTTTCCCATGGAACAAAGGAAAAAAATAAGATAAGATGTGATATCCTGGTATCCCACATCAGAAAATGAGGAGTTCCTAAGCTATAAAAAGAAAAAAAACTTCGACCCTTATACAGCAACTGTCGCACCCCAAATTATAGGTCACGCGAAAAGTGTTGGAGGTAAATCTGCCAAAATCAATGTTTCGTAAACGATTTTCGATAAAAATTAACTGAACGGGTAAACGCCAAAATGAACTCTAGATAAAACTTTTGACGTCGAACGATCAAAATAAAACCCGTGCAACCAAAGTCAATTTAGAAGAATACCTTTTGTCGATCGATTCTTCAACTACGATTTGATACCGAGTTGAAACTCCTGCCAGATCTTCTACTGTATTCCCTTACGTGATTCTCGAACATAGTGTGGGCTACGGACTATCGTGAACTCGTACCAGCAGAACCCAGATATATTTAGTATTGAGAAATAAAATATGATATATCATCTAAAAACTGGTTCAACCTACCCGCATATATAGAGGGCTACAGCAGGGACTTAAAGAGTAATTATGAGTAAGACTTTTAGTGGAACACAGACACCTACTAGCGATTTTTGCAATTATGAAAAGACGTAGCGATTTCTGAAATTTCTATAAAACACTGAATTACAGTTCACACTACTAAATAACTATAATTACACTCTGACCCATAATCTCAATACTTTTTTAAATTGAGCTCCTGTTCTTAAATGCTTACTATTTCTCCCCACATTAAGATTTCTGATACCCACCAATTAAATTTAATTACTGATAATTTAATTTAATCGGTATCTTGATATTTCTTAAGCCATTCCGCTTAACTTATTTGACTGCCAGATAATTAAATCCACCTGCAGGGTTTGGCCTGGTCAAAACTTATAAGCATCCTTAAGGGAGTATCGTCAATTTCGATCTTTCGGGACGTGGATTCCATCAATAATTAATATTTGTCATATAAATAAAACCGGTATCCAACTCACCGAAAATATAGACCCATATAAGATCACACCCTCTAATGAATCAAAACAACGAATATTAAATATATGCAAATCAATAATTATTTCAGAATTAAAAGGATAAGCACTATTCATAATAAACTTGGGGTGTGAATAAATATATATAGTCAGTATAAAATTAATTACCCCAAATGTCCCATTCAATACACACAAAATGTACTATCACAGATAGTCGAAACAATAGACGACGCTATTATCTGTTTCCCGTAATCAAGACATGCCTACTAAAACTCTGAGCTACAGTCGTACCGATGGTATATCTATTTCCATCTAAATTGTGAACATAAAATTTATATTCTACAAGAATCTAAAATCTAATTTTCTGTGTGCCAACCATACTCTACACACCAGATTAAATACTATACAATATAAAATTAATTACCCCAAATGTCCCATTCAATACACAGAAAATATACTAGCACAGAGAGTCGAAACAATAGACGACGCTATTATCTGTTTCCCGTAACCAAGACATGCCTACTAAAACTCTGTGCTACATTCGTACCGATGATATATCCATTTCCATCTAAATTGTGAACATAAAATTTATATTCTGCAAGAATCTAAAATCTGATTTTCTTGTGCAAGCCATACTCTACACACCAGATTAAATACTATACAAAATATCGGACATCCATGCATAATATTAAAGAAATGATACATATATATTGTTCATAAAGATTCTTATAAAATAAAAAATTAATTTTATTAAAATTAAATTAAATACTAAAAACATGATTTTCAGTATACCAACCCTAAGAAACTCTCACTTATACCCAAAACTATGCTGCTATACATATGACTCCATGCCCTCTGCGTGACTATCAAAAGTTTTAGCTGGTAAACTCTTTGTAAAATGATCTGCAAGGTTGTCTCCTGATGCAATCTTGATCATAGCAATATCACCTCTTTGTACAATTTCTCGTATCAAGTGATACTTATGCTTAATGTGCTTGTCTTTTGTGAGACCCTGACCCATTTTAATTTTTGCGAGGGTTTGACGCGTTGGTAATCGTTTTTGTTATAGCATGTTTTTACGTGTTTTTATACATGATTGGGTTTAAATATGCATGCAAGGTTGGTTCCCAGGGACCGTTGGGCGTTGTGGTACGAATTTCAAATATATATATATATTCGTGGCCTATAAATATCTAGACTTAGATATTTTGAAAAATAGATTTTCTTAACTTGGTGGCTAAGGTTTCTTTTTTTCAAATCAAAAGCTCTGCCTTCTCTCTAGATTCTCAGGGGCCCGGGGGTCGAATTTCGATAATCAGATAGTAGATCCTTAGTCTCCTCATGGTGGGCTTCGCGTTCATCCGGATGAAATTCCATTTCGACGAAGTTTATTTTTACACGTGGTTCGATGCATTGAATATGTAACTCATCGATGTAGGATCCTAGACTCTCATGTCTTACAAGGGTACTACGTGTAATCGTGTGTTTTTTTATCATATAAAAATGCATGAAAAATTGGTTTATAAGTTAGGTTTTGGTTAAAATCGTTTTGGGTGTTTTCGGTTGGATGGAATTGGGTTTCAAGTGTTTCTCTCGAGGTTTTATGATAGTTTTGGGCTTGTGTATGTCCGTGAGTTGTTAAAGGGGTGTTTGAATGGTTTAATTTGGAGTTGAGAAGAATTTTCCATTGCTAGGGTTTTCATTCCGCCGTTTCCATGTTCCCTGTTAAAAAATCTAAAATTTCTTCTTTTGTGTCGACACAATTTCTGTTGGTGTCGACACTTTTTGTCGCTGGTGTCGACACTTTTCTACTTGTGTCGACAGTTTTTCTCTCTGCATATATTGCCTAAACTCTCGGTTCTTTTGCGTCGACACCTGAGCTATTTGTGTCGACACCTCTGTTGTTTGTGTCGACATATTTTCTATTTATGTTGACACCTTCGCTGTATGTGTTGACACATTTTCTGTTTGTGTCGACACCTTTCCTGTTTGTGTCGACACTTTTCTATTTGTTTCGATTCTTTTGCTGGTTGTGTTGAACCCTTTTTCTTTGGTCGTGTTGGGGCCTTAGCAGTTTTTGTTGGCCTTGTTGGGCCTGTGTGGGTTCGTGTTTGCCGTGTTGGGCGTGTGTGGGGTTGTGTTGGCCATGTTGGATGTGTGTGGTTACGTGTTGGCCGTGTTGGGCTTGTGTGGGTTCATGTTTGCCGTGTTGGGCATGTGGGAGTTCGTGTTGGCCATGTTGGGCGTGTGGGAGTCCGTGTTGGCCGTGTTGGGCATGAGTTGGTCTAGGTTATGATTTGTTGGTGGTTAGGTCATTGGTTTTCAATTGGTGTTTAATGGTATTCAGTTGATTGATTATGAGATTAATCGACTGAAATACCGTTGGATTCCTTTCAGGGTTCGATTGGTTATGTGGTGGCTTCGGGAGTCGAGTCGTGGCTTCGGGTGTTGGTTTAGGTGCCGTCCTCGGGGTGACATGCACGGGTAAATGTGGTTGTGGTGCATGGTAGGGTGCGCAGTGTTTGTTTTTCATTGGATGTGGGGCGTGTTTGGGCTCGTGGAACCTTTGGGAAAAAAGGTGGTGTTTTGTGACCTCGTGGATTGAGGGGTTTAGCGTTGTCTTTTGGGTTAGACTTGGTTTTATGGGTTGTTTGTTGTCCTCGTGAGTGGATGTCGGGTTGTGTGATGGGTGGCATCATGATGTAAAGGTTATATGTGATTTTGTGCATTTATAATTCTCATTTTATTTATGCATGATGTAAGACGGAAATGTGGTCTTACGTGATATTGGTATGTGTATTAGCCTTGGCTAACGATGGACGGAAACGTGGTCCAATATATGTTAACTCTGGTTAACAATGCATGGGTTGCGTGCGTTGTGTGCGTTGCGTGCGTTGTATGCACGGGTGGCATGTGTTGCGTTAGATGGGAAAGTGGTCCTTCGGTGAAAGCCCGAGAAATGTTAGATGGGGTAGTGGTCCTTCGGTAAAAGCCTGAGAAATGTTAGATGGGGCAGTGGTCCTTCGGTGAAAGCCCAAGAAGATCCTTGTGTTGTGTGGGCGCTTAATGCCCTCGGGTTGTGAACTCGTAAACTAAGTGGTTGGTGGGTGCTTAGGGCCATCGGGATATGAACCCGTAAACTAAGTTGGTTGCCTCCGTGAATGGCGTTGTTTACGTTGTTGTAACTTCGTATAAAACTTGTCATTACCGAGCAGGCCTTAAGTGGTGACTAGGGTAATGGGCAGGAGTCTATAGTTGTTACCTTTGTCTATGTTTTTACTGCTTTCCCTTAACTGTGACATGATATATGTTATGATGATATGCATAATTTTAAGGATGGAAACGTGAACATAAAGACTATGCGTGTGAATTTGAAGGACGGATACGAGGTCCTAGAGAGATATGTGTTGGGTGTGCTGCTCGTAATGTGTTGGTCGTGGTGCACGGATTGCATGAGTTATTTTCGGTTATTATAGAACTGTTGTCGGGGCTTGTGAGCTAGTTTAGATATGTATTCATGTGTTGCATATATATCTCTTATCTTTGGGACTCGTGCGAGTCATATTATAAAACTATTTTTTGGCTCTGGTGAGTCGTGATCTAAAACTGTTTTGAAACAGTTTTAAGGCTTAAAAGAGAGTCGAAAACTACACCTCATTTTTCTAGCATATTTAGCTTATATTGCATGCTTTGTCTAGTTTCTACTGAGCTTTGGCTGATGGTGTGGGACTTGCAATGTTTTTCAGGTACCAGTCACGTAGGTTGATCCGGGGTTGCTGGAGGGGCAGAAGATCTATAGTCTTCCTTTTTACTCGTTTTGAACATGTATGCTGTAAAATATTTTTTCGGTGTTAGAACCTTGTAATGTAACCCCTTTTGGCGATTATATACAATGCATGTATGGTTCATTTTGAGAATATATTATCGGGTTGTGTATTATATTCGGTTTCTTATGGGTGTTTCATGTGACCCGGAATTTTGGGCGTGCATCTTTCTTATGGACCCTTGGCTCCTTCAAGTTTGTAACTACACCGCTATTGTCACAGTAAAGTGTAATAGCCGACTGAACTGAAGGTTCCACCGCTAGATCCATCAAGAAGTTCTTGAGCCAAACGGCCTCTGTGACGCCCCGTCCTCCGGGCACGTCAGAACATACATAAAAATAAACATAGGGATAAACTAGCCATATATTCATATTTACGTACGATAGTTAATACATTATAAAGGAGTTCTGAACCATCCACAATTATATAATTATTACAGATTTACCAAGAAAAATTTTAAAAATCACTAAGCACAGGAAAACTGTATATAAGAACAAAAGTAGAGATCTTAATTCCTCATAATGCCTCAGGTGCATCCATGTGCTCTTGAAATTCACCTTGTTCTTCCAATTCTTCTTCTCCCTCGGGGATGGCATCCTCGAAAAACTCCTCCTCACCTGTGGCACAAATGCCATGAGCCAAGGCTCAGAAGCAAAACACTCTAACCTTCTAACTAATTTCGCGGCACAAAATTCACCACAACACATACTATGCAATACCCAGTACAGTTTATAGTCAAGGAGACAGACAAATTTATGACATGATGGCAGATAAGTCAATAAGCATGTGCGTATGAGATACTATATATGAAATGCAGATCCCCAACCCAACATGCACCCAAAAAAGAACAGGAATTTCACGTCGGGAATCACCATATTAGACTTAATGGGACTTGATCACCAAAGCCATCATTGCGCCTCATTGCGAATAGTAAATGCATCGCCGGGCTTCATGCCACAGCTGTTTTACTTAATAGCAACGGCATGGGGGCGGGCCAACCAATTATTTAGCCACCCTTATTCGGGCCAGCAATTCCCACCTTAAGACTGGTGATGCCTTAATTGGTGTCAACCCAAAGTCTAAGAGAATTCAAGAGACGTTCACATTACACAAAGTACCAAGATAAGGGGTTTAGAAGCGCCATAATTGAGCTCTCTCTGAATTACCACCACAGTGGGATTAGTTCCGCCGATTTAGGCTCTCTCCGAGATTACCCTTCAAAACATCGTGACAATGGGATTTAGGTCCGCCATATTTGAGCTCTCTCCGAATTACCACCACTGTGGGATTAGGTCTGCCAAATTAGGCTCTCTTCGAATTACCCTTCAAAACATCGTGACAATGGGATTTAGGTCCGCCGAACTAGGCTCTCTCCGAATTACCCTATTTTCCCATGTCATAACCCGAGGAACAACGAAGTCAAGAAGACATCAAAACCAAAGAGCTAGTTACGAACCCATGGTGCCTAATAGTATTCATAATAAACCATTTCAAATATTGGAGACGTACCCAAGGTGTATAAGGGGAATATATCCCAAAACATTTACAAAAATGGCAACTAGGGACACCCTAGATTTAGAACCAATAAGAACAATCTCAACACAGTCCATCCCAACAACGATTTGCACAAATGGACTCCAACATGCCAGGATGCAAATGACAATATTCATGATGTATGGTATGGATCTCAAATACAACTATCTATAGCTTGGCATCAATTAGCATCGCAAGATTCATGGTATAATTTGTAAAGTATAAAGCACAATTCTCAAGATAAGAGGCAAACATGATAGCATGAGTTCTACATCATCATACATTCACTTAAAGATAGAAACACATGGGAGAGAAAAAGTACACAGAAGCCTCCATTTTTCTTCATTTCAATTAGTGTAATTTAAATTTGATTTGAGTTGATTTGATTCTTGGAGGTTAGAATTCAGATTTGGGAAAGCTAGAAGTAGCTAGGGTTCAGTTTGGGGGGATAAAATCTGATCCCCCATCAATCAAGGGGTTTGTCTCGATTTTCATGCCCCTATTGTGCAAGATAATGCATTAAAAGTTAATTTAATGTATCTTTTTGGTGTCTTTTCCTACTGAGACATATTATTTTAATATGTTTATGAGAAATATAGTATTTTCATGTATTATCATAGTTTCCATAGAAATTGATTAAATAAATGTAGTCTTTTAAGTCAAATTAAGCTATTTTGACAATATATAATTTTTTGACTTATTTTGTTGTGTATGAACTTTAATAATAATTTGTTTACTTTTGTTAACTTATAACACTATATTATTAGGTATATTACTTGTTCAGCAAGTATGAGATCATCATAATGCTTCATTTATTACATTTCTCATCATTTAAAGCTAAAAAGAAGCAAAAAAGTCACTTTTGACACATTTCCCAAGGTGGTCGGCCACTAAGGGATATTTTTGGAAATTTTGATGTTATTTTGTCCCTTTCTACTTAATTTTACTTAAATTCTTGATTTAGAATATCCATATGTCAAAATTTAGATTTTTAAGGCTTGTTGCTGTACTAAGGGCAAAATGGTTATTTTACCCTATTTACGAGGATTTTTTATTTTTAATTCATTATTTCATGATATTTACTTCATTTAGAATGTTGGGAGACTCTCCGGGTGCTAAGGTTTTGTTGCCTGAGTTTTGGACCTTTTTAGGATTTTCGATTCGAGTTAGGGTTCTAAACTTCTTCTGTATTATATGGTCTCGTGGACTATCTGTCACTAATACTAGGGTCCAAGCAGGGCCTTTACATGGGTCGTTATAAACTGAGTTGTTACAACTAGGGTCTGTTCTGGATCGTTACAAACTACCCCCTTAAACAAATTTCGTCCCCAAAACTTCGCTCCGTACTTCATCGTATGGAAGGTTAAGGATGATTTACTAACATAGGGCCTTCTCGTCTTTAGGTTGACTTTCTTATTTCATCACGTCCATTGATTCTCTTGTTGGTCAAGCTGCGTCTTCCTTCCCAAGCCACCTACTTCTTGTTGAAGTTGATTTTCTTGATATTCGTAGTCTCGCTTTCGTTGACGAATATTGTAGCTTCTTCCCCTTGGTAGCAGGCTTTCAAACTTTTTATGCCCAAATTCATTGCAATTGAAACAGACTATCGGGTCCATTTGTTATCCTCCTTATTGTTCTTTCCAGTTAGTTTGTGGATACGGCTTCTTAGGGACAAACACTTACTTGGTCTTTACAGGTCCTCCAGAGCTGGTGCTTCCCTTCCTTTGGTTTCAAGCCAGATCGGTTTCAGCGAGCAAAGCAGCCCGAACTACTTAAGTGTATGTCGGGAGCTGCAGGCAAATCACCCTGGTTCGAACGGATGGCTCAAGGCCCCACTCAATCTTTCTTGCCTTTGATTCCTCATCAGGTACTAGGGTTGCAGCAAAGCAACTTAACTCCTCAAAACGATTCACGTACTGCATTACTGTCATCGAGCCTTGTTTACGATCCAACAACTCACGAACTTATGCTTAACGGAAGGGGGCTGGGAAATACTTTTCCAAGAATAAACCCTCAAACTTGTCCCAAGGTAGTATTGCTACGTCCTGTGTGTTGTTGATTAAGGACCACCAGTGATCCGCTTCTCCTTCTAGTAGATGTGCTGCCAAGGCCGCGCGGTCTGCTTCATCTCGGACTCCCATAGAATTAAACAACTTCTTGACTGCCCTTAACCACTCTTCTGCCTTCCTAGGTTCTGTTCCTCCTCTGAACGTCGGGGCTCGTTGTCTACCTATCTCAGATAAGAACCATGCTCGGTCACGTACGATAGGATGTTTGATGCTAGAGGTTAGTTCTTGCAACACTTGGGCTAATTCTGGTAGTTTGTTGTCTGCGGCTCTGTTAGCTCGTCGATGGTTCGATCGTCTACCAACCATCCTAAGAATAAAAGAGTGTTATGGTTTGAGAATTATTTCAGTTCTTGATTATTTCTTTTATCTTGGGATCTTGTGAAGTTAATTTAAGAGTTATTTATTTTGTATTTCACAACATTCAAGTTTGAGTACATAATCGGTTGAGAATACAAGTTTTTCTTAGAACGATTGCAAAGAGCGAGATACATAACACATAGGGGCCCAATGCAAGCTCCACGTCACTTCCAAGTTCCATAGCATTTCCATTGTAGTCTAACGTGCCACACTCCTGCCGTTCCCATGCAAGCTTTATCAGTGATGGTGGTAAGAACCTTCATATAGGTCTTCGTTAGGGATGTTGCATGAGTTTTTACTTAGTAGTTCTTGCAGTCGAGGTTATTAATCTTTAAAACACATTCTAGGTAGAGATCTTCTCTATGACTTGATGATGCGTTAAGGGGTTCTTCTGAGGATGTACACAATCCGAGTTCCTCGTGAAAGCGTTAAACTCTAATAAATATCATTTTTCATCAATCTAGGTTTTGGGAGAGGCAACCTGAGGCAGCGAATGGCCAAGCGTTTACCCGAAGATTTTGAAAGATGTATTAGATTGTACGAAATATGACGGGAGGTTAAAACGGCTTAGGAATGGTAAACAAGTCCTTTACCGAGATTCAAGGGAAGATTCCCATATGGCTCAAAAGATAGGTTAGATGAGGTCAAATGGTCACGGTTAAGACAGTCACTGTTGTCACAAATTGAGTGGTCACTTAGGGTCGAAATGTAGTGGAAACAATAGGAGGATAGTGAACAATACTTTAAACAAGTGTCCCCAGAACTAATCTAGTACAATTAGATTATGATGAAAGAGATGTTTAACCAAAAGGGGTAACCAAACTAGATATTTTTTCTGAAGTTACGTCGGCCTAACGTACTTTAATTCAAGCATCCAAGTCTACTTCCCTAGTAAAAATTTAAAGAGTGTACGAATGATGGAAAAAAAATCACTACAACAGATTGTGGTTTTAGAATCGAGAGAAACGAATGATGGCAAAAAAATTTTATCAATGGCAAAGGTTTGGAACGAGTACTTAATAAAGAGTTGATATGGAGTTTTACATGAGAAGAGTTAGTTCAAGGATGATGGCTTGAATCGGAGGAGAATCAAATGTGAATACTGGTCATTATCAAGGCATAAAAACTTGAGGACAAGGGTATCTCCTAGGATTGAATCTCTAATAGAACCATCAACAAGACTTGGGTGCACATGAGCTACCGACGAACGACACTTAACGGTACCGTTGGGGACCGACGATATAAGAAGGAATGATATGCAAAAGAACTTCAAAAGGTTGACACCAGGACTTGGGGTAAATGAGAAAAAGACTTATAAGGATAAAGTCGTGGGGTTCTAACGGTGTCTCCCGATGTGATATTTAAAACATTTCTTAGTGCATACTCCTGTCTACCCCCCTTAAAATAAGATAACTCATAGCATGAATCTCCAATCTTGATCTCGATGCCCTTACTCATCTTTGCATGTAGATTCCCTTCTATTCTCGAACTCGGTATCGTCCTAACACGACTCACTATAGAACTTGGACGCATCAGATTCTAGTTCTTATAATGTTTAGATGATAATAATAATTAATATAACACATCCTATAAAGCTCCAATGCAACAGAACACATGATTTCCCATAACCCAAGGCTTGAAGGTTCACAAAACCTATGCTTTGATACCAACTGTGATGCCCCGTCCTCCGGTCACGTCGGGACATACATAAATATAAACATAGGGATAAACTAGCCATACATTCATATTTACATATGATAGTTAATACATTATAAAGGAGTTCTTAACCATCCATTATTACATAATTATTACAGTTTTACCAAGAAAACTTTTAAAAAGCACTAAGCACGGGAAAACTACATATAAGAACAAAAGTAGAGATCTTAATTCCTATAATGCCTCTGCTGGGTCCTGTGCTCTTGAAATTCACATTGTTCTTCCAATTCTTCTTCTCCCTCGAGGATGGCTTCCTCGAAAAATTCATCCTCACCTGTGGCACGAATGCCATGAGCCAAGGCCCAGAAAAAAAACACTTTAACCTTCTAACTAATTTCGCGGAACAAAATTCACCACAACACATACCATACAACACCCAGTATAGTTTATAGTCAATGAGACAAACAAATTTATGATAGGATGGTAGATAAGTCAATAAACATGTGCGTAGGAGATGCCGTATATGAAATGCAGATACCCAACCCAACATGCACCTAGAAAAGAACTAGAATTCCACGCCGGGAATCACCAGATTAGACTTAATGGGACTTAATCACCAAAGCCATCATCGCGCCTCATTGCGAATAGTAAATGCATTGCCAGGCTTCATGCCACAGCTATTTTGCTTAATAGCAACGGCGTGGGGGCGGACCAACCAATTATTCAGCCACCCTTATTCGGGCCAGCAATTTCCACCTTAAGACTCGTGATACCTTCGTTGGTGTCAACTCAAAGTCTAAGAGAATTCAAGAGATATTCATATTTCCACCTTAATAGCAACGGCGTGGGGGCGGACCAACCAATTATTCAGCCACCCTTATTCGGGCCAGCAATTTCCACCTTAAG